>JALNIO010001576.1:1381-21629 GCA_023509875.1 Rugonectria rugulosa
GGAGGATCCATTCAGGTGCAGGAGCGCCGGCGAGTGATTATTTTTTTTCTCTCTTTCCTCTCGGGCGGGAATGTCCCGTTATTCACTGAAACTTGATGCCCGTTTTGGGAAATCCCTAGCGCTACATTTTGTCTTGTGCATGGCGTAGATGCTTGAAGCTGTGAGCTGTGACAGGGGCTTCACCTTTGTCGGAGAGGGATTTTCTTTGACGTTGAGGTGAGTTGCGCTTTCGATGCTTCAATGGAGGAAATGTCATATGTAACAGAACAAACATCTTCCCTCTCTTGCCTGGTTCAGCCTACCCTACTCCATACCTCTCCAAGGCGATTAGCCCCCAACTCTGTGATGCTTCGGAGTTTTTTATTTCCTTTCACGAACACATATTTTGTTTATATGCACTCAATGCATGTACGAGGTAGTCAAGGTTCCTCCTGACTCTGGTCGGACAACCCCCGAACTCTCGGCCGAACAGCGAAAGGGATAGCGCGTCATCTCAAATCAGAAATTACCATCGTATAACGTTAACTAATGTGCCATCCTATGAAGATCCTGTTCCTTCACTACAGAGTACGTTTCGGCCTCAAAAGATGAATGATAATTTGATCCCCAAATTCCCCCCATAGCCAAGACATTGGGCTTTCAAGGGGCCAAGGTTGGACGCCGCTTCGGAGCCGCAGCTGGGTACGTGCAACAACAAACCATTGCAGTCTCGGAGTTTGTGTGCTTAAACTATCTACATACAGTATGAGTGCAATACGTATATATGAAGCAGGTCATGAAGGATTTGAAACGGATGGACACGCTCGCACTTGAAGCTCACGATGACCTCAGCTACCCAACTGAACAAGAACTATGAAGCTACTCCATATAAACACAAACCTCCCAGCTGACTTCGACTTTTACCTAGATAGCTACGTCTTCCCAATAGCTTGCTTCCAACATTCTTTTTGTCAATAATGCGTCTTCTCGTTCCTCACTCACTAACCCCTCGCGAAACCCTTCTGAACAAGGGTTCCCAACTCCCACGTCCTCCCGCAAGCTCCCCTAGCGTCCGTCCTCTTCCCGCGGTCGCGTCTCCTTTGGACCGGGTGGATCTGGTATTTTGACCCTCCTTCCGTGGAGCCTCGCGAGCGCAAACAAAAGATGCCTTTTTTTCTACGGAGCGCGGAGTATCCCTTTCTTTACTCCGTCTTCTCTCCCTCGCTCAAGAACGTCCAGAAGCGCGGATCCGTCATTAGCGCGCTTGTTGATGTCCGTTGTTCGGCGCGCGCTCCAAGAAGGAGGCTCCGTAGCCCGTCGAGCATCATCTTTGGAGATTTCGGTTGCTGAGTGTGTGATTGGAGCGCATTGTGCTTCTGGAGAGCTTTGGCGAGGACTTACCTAAGTTTGGGGTTAAGCTATCTACTTCAATTAGCTTGCATATCCTTTATTTCGTAAAAAAAAGAAAGATGGCTGATCTTGTACCGAAAACCCCTTCCCTGACTATGGTTGATAGGTGTCTAGGCCGTGGTCACTGGATGCAGGTTGACGCAGAATGTTCGGAACGATTGGCCTCTGACGCCCTGACAAGAATGTGACTGCGACTACCGGGCCTGCCCCTTGCATATGCGCCCTGGAGATCAGGGACTTCTCGTGATGCTATTCTTGCGAGGCAAGAATTGATTGCTGCCGAGATGTAACATGATTGATTGCCTCGGAAGACATGCTCAAGTCTTCAGCTCGGAAAGATTTAGGCGCGGGGGCTGCAAGGTCGAGTTACACGGGGCTGTTTTTCTCGTACGGTTTGGTGTGATACCTGAGTGATACGGCCTGGCTTTTGGTGTTTACCGCCAGTTTGTGGGACATGTTCAAAACTTCACACGAGCCCTCCTGATGCGCATATCCCATGCGGTGAGATGTGATGAGCTGTCCTATCCACAGGTACTGAGCTCGACCAATTCGGCAACCAAGCACGCGCTTGAACCGTCGCCAGCTGTTTGAGGGTCTGAGGGTCTGAGGGTCTGAGGCTGTCGTTCGTACATCGTTTATCCTGCAAGATGCAGATGCGGCATGCAGCGACAGTAGGTGTCGAGCATAGGTTTCGCAGCTCGAATCTTTGCTTCAGAGTTTTTGCTTTGCTCCATTGGTTCCACGGTCCGATTACTTGTTCTAGAACACTGCTTGTGGTTTCCGTGAAACGACGCAGTGCTCGTACTTCGTATACTGGACAGACTCAATCCACCAATATCAACCAAGGCGGGAACCTCTCCGCAACGCCCAGCCGTTTGAAACGAAGTCGGCCAACGCACCGGCTGGCGGCAACGGTTTTGCAACAGGGTATCTGTAGATTTTTTTTTGCGACGGCACTTGATTCACCAGGAGGATTTCCAAGACGAAGCTAGACACCAGATCGGACTAGACACAGGATGAGACGAAACGAGTTCGGGACGCACAGCCTCTGATGCCGCCCGGGTTGTTTGAGAAATGCAACGCCACAAGAACTTTGGCTGGACGGGTTGACCGAGGTGGCTCATGTGCACGAGGCACGGTTCTGCCTACTCTGTACTCCGTGCTCACGGAGTAATTACATACTTCGTACACAGCACGTAGGAGGTGAAATGTCAAATCTTGCCCAACAAGTGTAATCGCCCGACGAGAGACGCCCATTGTTGAAACGGGGGCACATGGGCGCTTGACACAGACACGACCAAGCCCGACGTGATTGTTGCAAGGGGAGGCCGGGCTTTTGGATGGGCGAGAGGCTGTCCACGTATGTCTACATGATGTACGCTGCCAGTTCACAGAAAGGGCTGCTGTTGCTGTGTGTCTGCTGCATCGCGGTGAGGGATGGAAATGGCATGCTTTTGTAGGAGCCATCATGCGGGCTGCAAGGGCAGAGCTGCACCTTTCTGCATCCTGGTGGCCTATCAATCTGCTACATGGCAGCGAATCTGGTGCTTTGGTGCCCTCTGTGGCTTTTCCTCTGGTTGGGCGCCTGTTCCCCTGCATTGAACAAGACCCTGTTTTTTTCTTGCTCTCTCTTTCTTCCTCTTTGTCTAGCAAGAGTCTGTGCGAGCAACTTGCTGGACAGACCCTGCTCTGAAACACGCGTCGGTCAAGCGACGCATCCCGATTCGCAAGAGACGGCCTCTTGCTGCACCATGTTGCCGGCAGAAACCCTGAGCGCACAGCGTCATGTCCAAGGAGGCTGACCGGGGGAGGAGACACGGCCACTGCTCTCGGCACTGCTCGCCCAGTTTGAGACGGACGTGGACCTTGAGATCCTTGCGATCCTGGTCAGAGTCGCAGTCACAGTCCCCTACTCCGTACTGCCATGTAACCACCTGCGTCGTGGCGCTGGCGTAGGTACTCCATACTCCGTAGTTCTGCGTGCTGTAGCCATCGCCTCCCCAGAAAACGAGGGAACATGCTGTCTGCCTCATCGTGGGCCATGGCGTGTTCGTCTCCAATTCCCTTTTGCTTTTCTTGTCCTCCATTTCCCTGCTTCTCCAGCTTGGGTCCGTGGGCTTTTCCTTACTTGTACTCCGTATTTCTCATCTCCTTCCTTCTGAGACCAGACCATCTCTACCAGAAACCTGGGTCTTACTCTCCCTCCATAATACATTATCTACTATTAACTTAAACCATCCCACCCTCATTTTCACTTTCATTCTCTCACTCCCCCCCTTCCCTCCTTCCCTCCTTCCCTTCCTTCCCTTCCTTCACTTTCCCCTCTTTTTTTTCTTCATCATTTCTTTTTACTTTCCTCCCTCCTTCTTTCCAAGGCCGGTCCTTATTCCCTTCACATGTTCTAATTTTATATCGACAAGCTCAGTCTGTGACTGCCTGTTCTCTTCCTCATCAACACCTCCCACACTGATCTCATCTCATCGTCCGATACTGTCGCTATCGATCCTTCAGTGAGCTGGCCTCCGAGACGGCGCCCAAACTCGGAGAATTCATTCATTCATTCACAACTTCTCATTTTATTATCTTGACCCAATCCAGGTGTCATTTCAAGAAGACATCAACGTAAAGAAGAAGGAGAGAAGGACGCGATATACAGCATGTCATCTTCTGTGGAATCTCGAATAAAGCGCTGGCGGATGGAGGCACGAATCGCGAACAACGGAAGGGCTTTACCATCATGGACGAGGGACGACGATGACATTGACCAAGAAGAAAATGCTGTCCCTTCAGACAAGAGACGAAGAGTCGTGCGTAAGAGGAGCGATACATCCGTCGACCCGAACGCCTTGGTCTCTAAACTCCAGGCCTCCCGCCATCGTCGCCGCTACGACATCCCAGGATACTCATTCAGAGAGACGAGCCAAAATGAAAAGCGAGCGGACGATAACTCGGAGATCCCTGGAAACTCACTTAGAGAGAGCTCAGTGAACCCTGAGCCCACCTCGACGGCAGCTGTCACAAGTACAAGTGTCGGAGATACTGCCACCAACACTCTTTACATCACTGGCGGGGCCGTTACTAGCGAGGCGACTCAGATAGCCTCCACAGGAACAGCAACTACTTCGGCTCATGCCATTCACACTCACGTCTCTCACCATGCATCCGCGAGCAGCGGGAGCGATGATAGCGACAGCGATGCTGAGAATGATGAGGTGACACAATCTTCTGCTATTGCAACCTCAGCACCGGCTGTGTCGAGTATCGGGTCGAGCCAGAACTACTTGGAAGTGAGTTAAGCATGACACTGAACGAGCATTCACTCTTTCACGAGTGGAATAAAGCGGTGCCCAGTAGAATAAATTGCTAACCTTTTTCAGTCTGATAACACTCATTCGGATGTTCACAAAATCCTTCTTGGCGTTGGCTGTGTTGGTATGTTACCTAAACTCGCATCCTCTCCCTTCATCTCACTAACAAAGCCAGTCGGCTTCATTCTTATCGCCAGCGTCCTTCTCATCGCCTGGAAAGTCCGCAAGCGAAACCAACGTCGCAGAGCCGGCCCCCTCGACGACGCTACGTTCAACAAACCATCTCAAGTTGACAGGATCCTCGCCAAGGTGCCCTTTGTTCGCAACCACTTCACCAACCGCCAACAGTGGTACACTATCCCCGACCCTGCCTCCAAGGTCACCATCGAGAAGTCACGCGGAGCAACACTCACCCCCAGGCTTACGACAAGGAGGGTTGGTTCTGGACTGTTCGTCGAGAAGCCTATCGGTCTGGGTCTCTACGGTGCCGACTTTTCTCAATCGGCTTCAACCATTGATACCACCTTTGTTCCGTCCGGAAAGCCCACCAGCACGTATAATGCTCCCCAAGTGTCGTCCAGGTTGAGAGCGAGCCCCGAAACAGTCAGTTCCATGCATGATATGCCCGACACGCAATCAAAGAAGGGTTCGCCGAAGACTGGCCCCGAGACCGTCAGTCCCATGTCCGGTGGCCTGCCTCGAACACAGTCATCGAGATCCCGAGCCAACTCTGTTGCTGTAAGCCCTGTGAGCACCATGTATGTCGAGGACACGGCCGTGCAGGTCCAAGTCGTGTCCCGACAAGCTCCTAAGCCCATCCGACTATCAGGGGGTAGGACGCAAGAGGAAGATGTCCCGCCTCTCCCTACTCCGAAATGGGACTTTAGGCATCTCAAGCGACAAACCGGCGCAAGTGATTTGTCGTCCATATCGTCTGGTTTTGGCGATGGCGACATCATCATCACTGCCGACAACACAGTCGCTACCGTGAACACGGCACGACTTCCCACGCCACCATCGCCCGTGGCCAACCCTTCCCGCGAATCCTCCATGAGATGGCACCGCATAGATTCCCTGCGCGGCGTGTCTTCCCGGCAGTCTTCCCTGCGATCTTACCGTACCAACACCGGCTCATCAACTCGTCAATCGTCTTTGCGTACCGACTCCCGCCGCGACACGGTATCGACTCAAGCCTCCATCGATAGCCGGCCACGATTCCACAGCGTGAGCTCGTGGGTCAAGCAACAAACCGGCCAAATGCGTCGCGCAGAGCAAAGCGGCAACACACCACCCGTGCCGATGCTGCCGCCACCGGAGCCGGAGATGCGATATATGATGCCTGACGGTGAGGAGCCACGACGACCAGACCAGATGTAAGAAGGGAGAGATCAAAAGTTGATAGTGTAGAGTTGGGTAATTTTGTTCCTTTGTGTTTTGATGACGGCGTAGGGGAAAGATACCTTAGAGAGCGATGAATTTTGTCGTCCTGGAGACGGCACGCCAATGATTAAACGACGGGAAGCAAGGAGTGCGCATGTGTGGATATGTCTATAAATTTTCGTACATTACTATCGAAATAAATCAATATTGTATGTCTATGCCTTGCTTTGTTTTTGCCTTTTGAGCCTTGTTTTATTTCGAGGGGAACATTTCCCAGAAACCAATTTCCATCTGTGCAAAGGTCAGTAACGAGTCCCAGTGTAATAAGGTGTACGAGTAAGTACCTTCAAAGCATGAATGAAAATCTTGACGAGTTCTTCGATCCTCGAGGGCGATTGGAGTAGAATGTGCTTCTCGATCAACGCTAATTCACCTTGTCAGCCTATCCTACTCTCTGTAACTGAGCGAGCCAGACTTACCAGAGCCAAGGTCAACGGCCTCGACGTAATCGTCGGCATTGTAGTTCTCGATCCAGGCCCAGTATGTGTTTCCTTCCCGTCGCGTATCGGCATGGTCTCGCAGCATCTTGGCCACAGCACCGTACCCGAGGAGGCAAGGGGCCAGCGCCAGCTGAAGGCCGAGCCAGTCACCGATCATGCCAATGTCGAGGACGTATCTGGTGTAAGCAGTACAAGCTGGGAGTTTGTGAGTAGGCAGGATCGTTACCATATAAGGGGACGAGTTACCTTGTTTCTCTGGCGTGCTTCGGACCTCGGACAGGGAGAGACCGAATGACTCGCAGTAGGAAGTGTGCAGCTTTAGCTCACGCATAATATGCGCGACGATCTCAGCTGCCTATGAATTGTTGAAATTGGTCATCATGAGAGCTGATATGAGAGTGAGACGATGACTGACCCTTGAAATATCCTCCTGGTTCTGTGCCTTGTAGGCAGCGAGAGCATTGGCGCGAGAGAAGTGAATCTGGTTTCTACATCAATATCCAGTTTGCACTTGTGAGGAAGCCAGCTTACTAGATACAGATAATCCTGGATAATATACCCCTTGAAAGATTCGATAGGAAGAGTCCCGTTGCCCATGGCCATAACGAAAGGGTGGAATATAAATTCGTTCCAGACATCTCTGACGTCGGGTCGCTCCAGGAGATACTCAATGAAATAGCCCCTTTTCCTGTTAGAACATATCTAAGGGCTTATCAGGAAATGACGTACGGGGAGAATGGCAGAGTGTACGTCGAGTGGAAGTGGTTCAATGGGCCGTGCCCTTTGCCCAAGCCCGGTGCCTTGCGGATAGCATTTTCAATGTATCGACAAGCTGCCTGGACTGCTCTGGGAGTTTCGAGTCCCTTGGCCAGGTTCGAGGCAATGGCGGCTGCTTTTGTCAACAGAAAGTCCACAATCATCACAGACGCAAACTTACACGCCAATGAGCATCCTGTGCCATGAGTACTTGAGCTGGCCTGATATGGGCTCTTCACCGTAAAGACTTGGCCTCCACCGCCGTACAAAACATCTACCACCACCTTCTTTTCTTCTTCTGTCTCTGCAACTGTCAAGTCCTCCTTGAGTGGCTGGTGTCCGCCCTTGACGAGCACCCACTTCGGTCCCAGGGCTTGTACCTCACGGGCAATAGTCTCCAGGTCTGACACAGAGCGAACATTGACTTGGGGACGACCGGCTTCTTTGAGAATAAGTGTTGCCTCGGGGATGTTAGGCGTCAAAACTGTGGTGTGAGGGAGAAGATGCTGTGAGAGCTGATGAATAGCCTCTTGAGGTAGGAGTTGGGCGCCAGAGGTTGAGACCATGACCTCGGCAGAATTAGTCGTCGGCTTCGTCAGGGCACTGAACGTGGAATACATACCGGGTCAACTACCAAAGCGGGGATCTTGTGCTTTGTGATGATCTTTGACACCACCTCGATCGTCTCTGCAGTAGCGAGCATGCCTTGACTCGGGCGAAACTTGACTGTTAGCTTCTGGTCGTATTATTCATATAGTATTGCCTACCGGTCTTGATGACATCAACACCCACATCCTCGACGGAGGCCTCTATTTGCTGAGCGACGAAGTCGGCTGGAATCACATGGATCGCACGAACACCCTGAGTGTTTTGCGCCGTCAAAGCCGTGGTGGCAGTCATGGCATAGCAGCCATGAGCGACAATCACCTTTTGGTCTGCTTCGAGTCCCCTACAAAGACCACGTCAGCTCCAATGCGTCGGATCACGATGCTCCTCTCCTAGCCTTTGGGCTTTGAGCCGAACAATCGCCTCAGTCACATCTCATGTAGGCAAGTTACTTACGCCCCGCCGGAGCTGTCAGACCCGGCAATAACTAGAACCCTTCCTTGCACCATCTTGATGTTGTTTTGGGTAGTATACCTGTTCCTGGACAAGATCGGCTTGGTTTATGCAAGGCTGAAGGTAGAAAGGACCTGTCTGTGCAGCAGATGAAATTGGATTGGACCTGCTCGTTGACGGAGACGCGGACGTTAATGCCTCGCCCACAGAGTGCAGTACACAACTACATGTACCCATCTACATCCAGGTACCTAGGTAGCCCTTACCCAACAATCTTTAGTGGGACCTTTTACCTGAACGTCATCATTCAGGTGGATTGTTGCACAATCTACCTACGGAAGACTTTACCAAGGTGGGAATGGGTTTTGAATAGAATCATGATATTACGGAAGCATTGTGAGATTTGTATTCATATCATTTGACTCGGTAGGTAGCTTTGCATCTTCATCATCAACCATCTCATATTGTTGTACCTTCTTAACCGCTTCTCCTCAGTAGGTAGTCATAGATACCTTGATGGCATGTATCAAAGGCGGACTTGTGATTAAGGAATTGAGTCATCATCAAATTTGTATTGTGGCATTTAAACATCACGTACCTCAATCCGTAGTCAAGAGGCAAGAATCTAGACAACGCCCTGGATCAATCCGAGCACTCCTTTTGTAATGTTCATCCAGACTGGCCTCGTTCGCCAGAGGCCGCCTCTAGTCACCCAGACTCCGCGCCCCCTGAAAAGAAAAGAACTCCAAGATACAGAAACCAGCCCCTTGACTATTTGCCCCATCGTATATACAGTAACCCACGAGCAAGACTCGTGAGGAACAGCCCCTTGCGTTGTAGGCATGTGTTTTCATCTTTCCAAGACGAACCCTTTTCGTATCGTCGTTTCTCCCAGGCTCATCCGCGCTGAATGTTAAGCGGCGCCGGAAACAGGTCTGGCGGCACTTCCATCGGTTCACTTATGCTCCTTTGTCTCTCCGTCCGATCGTCCCTGGAGCTGCCTTCGCTATCGCCACTCTCGTCGCTTCTGCTTTCGTCATCATCTTCGCTGCTATCGCTGTCATCGTCTTCATCAAATACGATCTGTCTCATGACGTTCTTGTCGAAAAGATCTATCACCATTCTTCGCACTCCGAGCCGGTAGTGATTCCACTCCATTACGCCCATAAGTAGCTTGAAGAATTGCTTGCTTTGGAAAGCGCTTGGCTTGAGTGCTTTGAGTTTCTGGAGTTCCACAGCTGCCTTTCTGTAGAGAACCATATTCCCTAGATCAACGACATGGTCGAGGATTCTCTCGTCAATGTCCTCTATTGCAGTGAGAGGCGGCATATCCGAAGGTTCCAGGGGTAATCGGGGAGGGCGTTTGGGAGGCGCATCAACACAAGTTCGTTGTGATGTTGGCAGTGTGATGGTTCCGGCGCGCTTCTGCTTCCAGGGGTCCACGGACAGGAGCTGTGACAGTTTCGCAGGCAGACAAAATCCGAGCGAATTGCCAAGGGGTGTTGTATTCGAATCCCAGCCATGCTCCGAGAGGATTTCCAGGCCATGAGTAGATCGAGAAATCAAACCTAGGACGAAGAAGGCTGTACCCCGAAGGCTCATCACCTCATGGTGTTCAGCAATCTTGATGATCTGCTCCACGACGTCGTTGGACTCCAGGAACGGAGCACCGAGTTCCATCGATCCAACGTTGCCGACAGCCCACATGCAACCTTTGACCTTGGTAATGAGTTCCTGGTCGCTGGACTCCATGCCGTAATCGCGGATTGTGGATGCAAACTCTTCGAAATGTCCTTTGTCGCTTAGCAACCGACATCCTTCTTCAGTCCGTGTCAACTCTCTGTAGAAATGAGGAGGCACATGTGTGTCCTGGAAATCGGGATCAACCTCTCCATCGTCAAATATGCTCATCCGATGGTTCTGCTCCTCAGGGTCAATGAGGAATGCCTTGGCGAGACTGGCCTCAATAACGCTGACGTAACTATCGTTGCGCCCTAGAAACCAATCGTCCATCTCGTTGCTGATATAATCTAGACCATCCAAGTAATGGTATCCAATCGAGGTAGACAAAAACCTCAACAGCAAGGGCGCCCCTATTTCACCGAGATGATCAAGCGCAGGCCGACACTCCACAATATACTCCAAGTACGTTTTTCTGTTGCAAGCTTTCTCGAGAAGCTTGACGGCGGTCGCGCATACTTCAATCTCCGGATCGTAGAGTTGCGTTACTAAAAGTTGAATTGCCCATTTCGAGTCGCCAACTCCGCCTTGCCCATGAGCCGAAGGGATCGGTCGAATGGCGTACTTTCGAAGCACATTTGTGGCGTGGATGCGGATCTCCTTTGTTCCAGCTGTTAGAGCCTTGGAAACTAGCACGCGAGGATGACCTTGCACGCTGTAGTCAAAGCTGGAGAGCAACAGCTTGATGAGGTCTGGCCTCTGTTTGAAATCCAAAATATGGTACATCATGTTGAACATTCTCCATCGTTCGAGGAGCTGGAGACCTTTCTGATCGCCGCTCAGAACTCCGAGCATGGGAAAGTAGCCAGAGCAGAGTGTATCTGCCATTCTGTCTCTGGAGAACATGGGATACTGGGCTGTGAGTCCACTCGTCGGATCGCACTGAGCCAGGCATTCTGCAATTTGCCTCAGCAGTTTGCTATCCGCGAGGTACTTAACTCCTTCTGGCGACTGCAGCAGTGAATGCATAAAGGCACAGCCCGCCTTGACATACTTCTGAGTGTTGCGAGTATTTTTGACGTCTGCAAATTTGTACTTGAACGGCCGATAGAAACTCATTATTCGTTTCATGAATTTCGATGCCTTGATGGCCTCTTCTAGTCGTTTCCCGTTCTGTAGCGGTCCGTCAAACACTTTGACGATATTTTCCCAGTTCCATTTTGCGTAGTTGGAACTGTTCAGAACGTTTGTATCAATCAGGAGTTGCCGGAAAGAAGCATCGTCAAACACCATGGCAGCAGAAGACTTCGGCGCCTCCTCAATAGCCACCAAGTCACCCATGCTGTTGCTGGATGGTAACGCACCGGTAACGCTGCCCGAGGGGGTGCTTCGGTACAGTGTTCTGCTGACACTGCTGATCTGATACACGATTCCAGATGCGTTGAAGTGATTCTCGTCGTTCACCTTGGCTGCTGCTGAGAAGAGTTCGGGTAAGAGGTGAAGCTCTGCACTCCAGACAGGAGGTAGGAGTCGGCTGGCCAGCTTGAGGACTTCCCCTATCAAAAGGGTCGTCTTGCGCTTGAGGGTCGGATCGTCGTCTCCTTGGGCGATCTTCAAGAGGACAGGCAGCAGGCCGGCTTTGATGAAGACAGCCAACAAAAGAGCGGTATAGTGCTCGACAAAGTTCTGCTCGCCGCTCTCTTCTTCGGCAAAGAGGCTCTGTCCCTTTTCTTTGCTATTTGGCGACTTGAGATTGGCCACTCTTCCATATGTCGTCAGTCGACGACCAGCGAGGAACGGGGTAGCCCAAGCAGGGGATTTGATCCGAAGCAACGAGAACAGTAGGTCAATGACTGTCTCACGCACTATCTGAGCGGGTAGCAGCATGCTCATCACCAACGATCGAACTGCGCGGAGATCGTACATGCAGAAAGCCATGAGACCAGGCCATGACTTAAAAGCGGTGGAAATGGCTCTTGAATTCTGTTTGAGAAGTGTCTCGTTTGTTGTGAAGTGATCGGTGAACACGGTGAAGAGGCCTTCAAGATGATACCCCGGCTGGAGATACCGTCGCTTCTTGGGTGAGTCGAGAAGGTATAGAACACCAGAGACCAGACTTTCTGGGGCCTTGTAGGCACCATCTGAAATGGCCTCATTCAGTGCGCCCAAGCCTCCAGATGCAACTAATAAAGCTGGGTCGCGCACCAAGATTTCAGCCAAAGTTTCAATGCAGATCGGCCTGAGTCGGTCGATGTCTTGCTCGGGAACCTGAATGTTAGATCGGCCTCCTTCCCCATGCTCAGCGACGGCGACAATGGTTCGTACAACAGCTCGAGATATCTCTTTTACGCCTCCTTTGACGTCGAGAAATGCGCGAACGAACTTGAGGGCCTGCTCTCGTTCCACGTCCGCCTTTCGATAGTTGTTCAGCGAACTAGTTAAGTCAGAATCGAACGATTTTCAAGTGTCTGAGATATCGTACCGTATTACCAAGTAGTCCGTGTTCAAGCTACGGATCTTCTTGAGCGACGCCACGTCGGAGATGGCATATCGGGTCATCCGATAACCAGCAGCAGCCACTTCTCGGCTTTCGCTTAGTAACATGACTTGCATGCGCAAGCCAAATACAGACCAGACGAGATCGTATTTGAGAGTTTGATAGCGCTTGAAAAGATCTACCAGCTGATTTGCGCGGCTGACATAGTACTCGGGTGTCATTCCTTCAACCTCGAGTGCTTGGAGAAGTTCAGCCAGAGCGAACGTTGGGCTCTCGGCCGACTCATCGACGTCAGAGCCAACCCCAGATCTGGAGACGCTTTGCGGGGATCGCACAACACTCGAATCGATGGGATTTTTGGTTCGATTTCGGGTCGGCGTGGTAGGAGGAACTTGACGGGTGCGTTGGGTGTCGGTGATCTTCTGTCGTAGCTCCTTGATGCGGGTGTTGCTGGCATTGAGCTCAGCCTCAACCTTTTGGCGTTGCTCCTTGGCTTGCTTGGCTTTTTTGGAGTTGAGAGCTTCAAGCATGTTCTCGCTGCCCTCCTTGATTTTCATTTCACGGTTTAGGCGCTCCTTCAGGTTGGCGATGGCCTTATCAGTCAAGGAATCGGCGTCGTCCTCGTCCACCTTGTCCATGAAGCTACTTGGGTACATGGACCCCGCGTCAGTCCTGCTGCCCGCACGACTGCGCAACTCAGAGCTGAAGCTTCCTGGACCACCACCGGGGTTCAAGCTATTCCCACGAGGCGCGAAAGAAACGGCCGAGGCCGAGAGGTTGCGATTACCGGCGCCATTCGGGGGTTGAAGGCCAGCATCCCGATCAAAACTGGTTCGACCGGGAATTTGGGACGCCTGACTCGAGGGCGGGAGGCCCTTCTGGGCGGCGGCGGCAGAGGAGCTCAGCATCGCGATGTTGAGCGGCCCACCGGCTAGGACGGCGCCCTGGTACCGTGGTGGTGCATTCGACGGCTACTCGATGAGGTTGGCAAAAGATGGATACGTAAGGTACATGCGAAATCGGGCAAATTCGAGGCACGTTGGCTGTCGCTGGAAGCGAGGGGTTGCAGCTGGCAAATCGGAAGCGGAATGGAGGCGTGAGCGACTTATCGGGCAGAATACGATACGGTTCGGCAGGGAGTCCTGGTTACGACAGCGATGATGAGATGATTTGACGATTTGGAGGTTGAAGGAGGCAAGACAGCGCTGGAGGTTCGTGCGTGCTCGGGCTTGCGTGGATGTGGAGGCTCTGCTGCCGCAAACTCTGGCAGAGCGAAGACCGGCCAGACGCATGCAAAATGCAACAAAGGTCAGCAGCTTCACACCTACCAGCACATTGAAGAATGAAGGAGGCTCGAGGTGCAGAAGGACAGGGTTCGCGAAACGAGCGACTGGGTTGATTGGAGGATCTCGCGTGCAGGTGGAGGACCAGGAGGAGCACGACCTGCGATGGGTTTCCCAGTTTCCAGAGGCTGCAAGGAGCCGTTGGAGCCAACTAACTTGGGGGCGGAGGCCCTGTGAACGCCAAGGGAGCCTTCTAACTTGTAAAGAGAAAAGTGCTGCTGCAGCTCAAAGTGGAGGGATGTGGATTACAGCAATTAAGATGTGGGTGAAGGTGTCGTGGAGGTCCCAGCGGTATGGGGTTGAGGTTCTTCTACGATAGGTACGTTGGTTGATCCAGTCCTAAATTAACCCTGGTAGCAGTGGCATGGCAGCTCGTCTGGGCTCTGAGCAGCACAGAATGTTAAGGCATACAAGGGCCGTTGATTAGTGGGATCGCCGACTCTCCGGGGAAAGGTGTCCCGTGGGTTGGTGGTTGTTGGGCGCACCAGCCCTGCACGCAGCCCTGAGAGGCTGAGTTCCCTTCAGCTGGCGAACGACTCAGTGTAATGGCTGCCATTGGACAATCTCACGGGATTGGACCAGTCACTTTGACAGGGAGCTGAGGGGTAGTTTTCTGTAGGGGAGTACAGAGTGCCAGTTCTAGGTACTCGGCAATATATGTTCAAAGTAGGTGAGCTGCAAGGATCCATCGTCGTTCCAAGCTTTACCCAAGGGCATGATGAAGGCGATCGACTCCTCGGGTTGATTCGTCCAGGTAGGTGGCCATAGCCAGTGTACATACATATGCGTGGTAGTACATGTATGCAGACGGTGTCGAAAACGAGTACGGCTGAGGCGCCCGCTGCAGTTCTCTTATCAGTGCTCGAGTCCAGCTCAAAAGATTAACTCATGCTGCCTTGTAATTGAGTCACGATGTATCTTTGATGAACGGGGAGTTGCGCGCGGTTGTTCTCAGTCAGGCCATTTTGAGACCTTCCCCTCTTTTCAGCCATAGGTAGTCAGAAGATGTCGAGTTCCTGTTGTCGTAATCAAGTCCGGCTCCATGGGATGGGAGAAAATCCAGCCGGTTGATCCAAGACGAAAAGGATGAATACAGGTACAGTACCGGACTCGGAGTGACAAGGTGACAGTGGGAGATAAGATAAGAAGCGGCATCCACCACTAAACATTACCTATCGCATTCTCGGTGGACAATGGGAGTCGGCGCCCTCCGCGCTCTGGACCCATCCCGGTCGGCACCTTGCCCTTTGCACCCCTTCACCAATGGCTTCGGCCACTGGCGCTCAGATGGATCGCCGTTGTCCGTTTCATTCCTTCCTTGTCCAAGTGTAGTTGCAACCATCAACTGCCTGTAGCTGTAGCTGTCCGAATCCAGCAGCTGCGGTCCGACGCCTGGAAACTTATATAGAGCTTATCATCTCCCACCTTTGTTCGCTTCTCGAACCTCAAACCAACTCAGTCAGCAGCTCGTTTGTGCAACATCAAGACTCATACAAATAATAAAAAGACCAAAAGATCAAGCACTCCCCTCCGACTCGGGCTTCGTTACACTTTCGTATCTGTGCCCCTTTAGTGACCAGAGCCAACCCTCCATCTACCTGCCAGCATCACAACTTGCTATCGACGACCATCTACCTCGTCAACCCCAGAACAGGATTCAAGATGCCTTACGTCTCTGCTGCTCGCTACGGAAAGGACAATGTCCGCGTCTACAAGGTCCACCGCAACCCTGAGACTGGCGTGCAGACTGTCACTGAGATGACTGTTTGCTGTCTGCTTGAGGGCGAAATTGAGACATCCTACACCAAAGCCGACAACAGTGTCGTGGTGGCCACCGACTCTATCAAGAACACCATCTACATCACCGCCAAGGAGAACCCTGTGACTCCTCCTGAGCTCTATGCCTCCATCCTCGGCAGCCACTTTATTCAGAAGTACGGCCACATCCACGTGGCAAACGTCAAGGTCACCACTCATCGCTGGACTCGCATGGAGATTGATGGAAAGCCTCATCCTCACAGCTTCCTCAAGGATGGTGAAGAGACTCGCAACGTCGAGGTTCGCGTCAGCCGCAAGGACGGTATCGATATCACGAGCTCCATTGTGAACCTGACCGTTCTCAAGAGCACCGGATCTGCCTTCCACGGATTTGTCCGGGACGAATACACCACCCTTCCCGAGGTTTGGGACCGTATTCTCTCGACCGACGTGGATGCTTCGTGGAAGTGGAAGAACCTTGCGACCCTCGATGCTGTCCAAGCGTTTGTCCCCAAGTTCGATGACGCGTGGAAATCGGCTCGCGACACCACCCTCAAGCTCTTTGCCGAGGATGACAGTGCAAGTGTCCAAGCGACCATGTACAAGATGGCTGAAGAGATCCTTGCTGCCGTTCCTGACGTTGAGACCGTCACCTACTCCCTCCCCAACAAGCACTACTTTGAGATTGGTAAGTCCACGTCCCCTGACCCTAGTACAACAGCGAAGCTAACCCGCACCCCAGACCTCAGTTGGCACAAGGGCCTCAAGAACACTGGCAAGGATGCCGAGGTTTTCGCTCCTCAGTCTGGCCCTAACGGCCTCATCAAGTGCGAAGTCTCTCGCTCACCAAGTCAGAAGCTGTGAGCGGGTGAGGGTCAAGATTGTGTGACGATTCTAGTATATACCTTTCAGCCATTGAGATTCGGACGCATTGTGATGTCACGGCTGCGACTGTAATGAATTATGACTTAGAATAGCGTAAAGATACTGATTCAGTATAATCATGTGTACAATTTATGAATGTATGAGGGGTGAGGTGTGTGAAAGTGTGTGTTGTAGCGGGTAGGCATATGTCACATCTTGGTTGCCCAAAATTACTCACTCATGTACACTTCGTTGTAATTGGCCAGATTAGATACCCGTCCTCTTCGAGTGACAGCATTCGCGCACTGCGAAGAACGAGATGCTTGAAATCAAATATTGTATGGCTTCATGCCAAGTTCAGGTCATAAGATGTTCCCTCGATATAGTACAGATCGTACACAGCTTCCAAAGCCTATCCATGCTATTCTGCATTTCTCGTTGCTAAACTCCAACCACGCCACTAGCCTTATAATCTATTCTTGTCTGAATCACGAATTCTTTGCACGCTCTCTTCCCAGCCCTCCTTGCCCACGACCTTGCCGCCGAACCGAACCAGGTTCTCCTTGTATGGGTGAGCCTCGCCCTCAAATGCCTTGAGGCGTGCCAATCGCTTGTCTCGTAGTCGGTTCTTTGGCAACATGCCGCTCACGGCCTTGCGCAGAACCTCGGAGCCACCGTGCTTCTCCATCAGGACGTCCATTGTTACCGTTTTGAGGCCGCCAGGTCGGGTGGTGTGTCGGTAGTAGGGTTTCTGCCACTTCTTGCGGCCGGTAACGTGTAGAGCGGCGCAATTGGTTACCACGACGTAGTCGCCGCAGTCGGTTGAGGGGTCGAAGATGGGCTTGTGCTTGCCCATGAGAAGAACGGCGATGCGGGAGGCTAGGCGGCCGAGGGAGGGAGGCGTTACGCCTGGCTGGGTCGAGAGGGTCTGATGAGGTGTGGAGGCCGAAATGGAGTGCCATACTCGAGAGTAGGCGAGCTTGGTCTGCAATTGGGGTTAGAAGAATGATTTGAAGGTATTCGCGAAATTGATGTAAACCTACCAAACCAAGGGTTTGAGACATCTTGGATTGTCAAGGGATCTGTCCCTCTTAATTGACGTCACCAGTTGAATTCAGTGAGCGGCAGAGCCTGAATACACGTGTCGCGTCAGGCGTTGAGGCTCAATAATCGTCTGGCAGTATCACGATCCCCGGATCGCTCCATGAAAGTTTGATGCCAAGACTCAATTGCTGAGTAAGGTTGAGCTAGGTCACGTGTGAGCACCGTTTCCCGCATTGCCGCAGTCGGAGAGGGCCCCACTCGGAATGCTCACGCAAGAGCCAATGCCGATGGAGAGGACTCAATGGGGTTTGGATTTCAAAGCAACAAGTCGATTTACAACCTCACGAAATAAAAATTTAAAAAACAAAAATGCCGCCAAGAATTACTCCTCCTCGAGCATTGGCAGCAGCATCTCTGGCCCTCATCGCAGGCTACTCAGCTTACCGGTATCGAATTTCTCGCACCAACTCCGTTGATAAATCGACCCCTCCAGGTCAGTGGCCGCACCCGCTCTTCTCTTACACGGTGACATAACTAAACCATCCGTAGCAGCCTCGGACAAGATGACTGCCGACAACTCGTTTGAGGTGCGCCTACGTCTCACGCGCGGATGAGTCAACTCGTTGAGGAAGGGGACGAGGAGAGGAGACGGCACGCTGGGAAATCTGGGATACTAATGAAACACTGAGACAACAGACCCTTTTTGCCGTGCCATTGTCATGTGACGGCTGCATCAAGGCCGTTTCAGACTCGCTCTTCCAGCTCGGCGGTATCACCAATGTCGAGGGCAACCTGAAGGACCAGTTGATCAGTGTCAAGGGCACAGGCAAGTGTTTGGTGACGGCAGATGAGATGAATACGGGGAACTAATTCATGCGCTCTTACTTCAGCCGCACCCTCAGCCATTGTGGAAGCTATCCAAGCTACCGGGAGAGATGCCATCTTGCGCGGATCTGGACTCTCTGACAGTAAGTGCAAGAGGAATTTCTTTGTTCACGTCAAACATTGAGTTGTCATTTCTCTTGAGGCTAGTGTTTGGGTGACGTTGTCATTGGATATTATCGAGTTTGCTCATGATGCTTGCCAGGCTCTGCTGCAGTCAGCATTCTCGAGAGTTTCGCCGATATCGAGGACGAGCACCAGTCCAAGGAGCCGAACCGCGAAGTGAGAGGACTGGCAAGGATGGTCCAAATCAGTTCGGGCAAGACACTGGTCGACTTGACGGTGCGGGGAGTTGCTCCGGGAACTTATCGTGCTTCAATCCGTGAGTACGGAGACTTGAAGTATGGTGCTCGATCGGCCGGACCTGTCTGGGCTGGTGAAGATGGAAATAGAGGCGCTCTCGGCGTAGTAGAGGTTGGAAAGGACGGACGAGGTGCCGTATTCGTCGCCCACCCTTTCCAGATCTGGGAAGTTATTGGACACGCCTTTATCCTTACCAAGCAAGAGGAGGGACCCGAGCCACTGGTCAATGATTTAGATACCGTGGTCGGTGTCATTGCGCGGAGTGCAGGTATGTGGGACAATGACAAGACGGTCTGCTCATGCACGGGGAAGACGCTCTGGGATGAGCGCCGTGACGAGGTCAAGAAGGGCATGCTGTGATGAAGCGACTTTGAATCTCTAAGCGCTTGAACTCATTCGATTCTCCCCCTCCGCTAAGCTAGGATATTGTGAATTGCATGATCAAGGCATCAGCGATTGGATTTAAGGTTATTGATGTCCTATCACGATTGATTTACTATGCATCTCTCCAATCCTACTTGTCTTGGCTTTTTCATCGCACCAGGTGCTTTAACTATCAGCGCAACGTGAAACCGAGCAGGAACCTCCGAAACGGCAGCATGTGAAGTGCCATTGCCTATCCAGCCAAGCTTCTCATCACACGTGGTGCGATATCTGATGCCCAGCTGGCAGGTAGCGACAAGGGTCCGGGGCGGAATCGTTCGATGCAAGGCTGGGAAATGGTCAGTTGTGCGGCCGTGCTGGACACCTCTTGGCTTGTCCCGAAGGGTCCGGAGAAATAGGCATTCCCATGCAGAGGAGGAGGGCGATTCGGGTTCAGGACAGAGTAACTCGATATCAAACGGGTCTCCGGCCGGGGGAGGGGGGACCACGTAACAATGCGAACCAAGAACTTTGAACTGCGATGCCGTAGACACGACGCAAGTGTGTATTCGTACAGCGTACGCATGATGCCATTCTCGGTTCTTGAGTGCCGGACGAACCGTGGGTACGGCTCGTTATCTGCCGGACAAGTCACGAAACACAGGCACGTCAACAAGAAACATGGAATCTGCAAGAGATCTCTTACAGTTCGATGGCACTGAAGGGGGGGAAAGGAAAGGCTTGGTCAGGTAGAACGTGTACCGACTTAGAGACGGTTTGAACGCTCTCTCGTGGAACAGTGGGAAAATGGACAGCGTCGCATGCAAAGTGGGCGGTTCAGCACTGTACAAGTACGACGGGAAGGGTGTGCGTGTAACGTCCGCACGAGCCTGAAGGGCCGGAAGAGGCCGGGTGGCGGTGTCAGTGGCAGACTGAGACAGGGACGGGGACAATCAAGAGATGAAATTTGTTTGGGATAAGTTAGAGATCTACGAAAAGATGATGGAAGCTTGGGAGTGGCAAGAAGGCTCTGGTTCAGATCGCCAGACAGGAGGGGGGGGG
>JALNIO010001577.1:0-30584 GCA_023509875.1 Rugonectria rugulosa
CCCCCCCCCGCGTTCCCTGCATGACTACTCCTGCAAGTCAAGCCGGTCGATTACTTGTCCAGTTCGCATTGCAAGACGTGGGGGAAGAGACTGGGGGGGCCGCCCATCTCTACCCAGTCGGATCTCATCGTGCACGTCAGCGAGAATGGTTCGCGAACCATTTGTGTCTGCCTTGCCGTCCTCCTGACTGACCAGTCTATTTTTTTTGGCCCTCAGAAGGAATGGATCGGATCACGGATGCAGAAGACTTGGGGGCTCGCGGCGTACAGGCAAGTCACACAGCAGCCCACACCCCTCTCGCGGCCGCCTCGTGGGAGGCCAGCAAAAGAGTGTTGATTGCTCCGGTGTGCGGTGGCTTGAGTAAGCACCCATTCCCCCCCCCCTCCTCCTGTTGTTATTGGACGTGTCTTTCGCAATGGAGCAGAGCGTGCCGGTGTAGAGGAGGGGAGGGGGGTTTTGCGCATTTGCGCATTCGCACTTTGCGTGTCTGCGCGGATGAGCTGGCTCTGCATCCGTCATGGTTGTACTTATCTTGCCTCTCTGCCTCCCCCGTCTCCGGGCCAGGGGATCCCTTCCGCCCTCGAGGTTCTTAAACCTCAAGACAGTCTGCATCTTTTATGAAACCATTTGCATGAATCATTAGTATAGTTACCTTGGTTGCCTTTGCCCCCGCCTGCACTTATTCACAAAACCTCGCCAGCAAGATCTCAGATGCCGGACAGGAAACATGTCTAGCAGGAGCTGCTAGCCTTCTCAAGTAGCCCTTGGTAGCGAGAATGCCCTCGGTTCGAGACAAAGCGAGTCAATTTTCTCTCCAGCGACACCGAAACGTCTTCTGTTCGGCACTGCACAAGAGCACACGGCACCCGATATCACTGACCAAGTGGCTCACCAGGGCACCTCGCCGTTTCGATATCCTTCTCAAGAACCGTCGTCTGGGCTGCCGAGATTCGGATATGCCTCGGGTCGGTGAAGAGCAGGTCTTCGTCACAACAGAGATAGCCTCACCCCGACCACCCAACCGTACAATACCCAACAAGGTAACTGAAGTGAGTATAGCCCATACCTGCTTGCCCGTGACCCTTTCTAGCTTTCAAGTTGCTCACCAGCTTACTCGCTCACTCAGACAACTCACACCAACGAATCAGCTCACTCGCAGTCCAAAGGGGACGCGGAGGAGCGCGGTCAGGACCGCCCAGGTTCTTTAGCCTCCAAGTGAGTACCGTCTCTCCAGTCTTATAGATTGCCTGCCCCCTTTTGCAATGACTGACTCCCGCCAACAGCAACAGTGGCCAAGCAAAGCATCACTCGCGGGCCAGCAAGAGTTCCAGGACCCCCAACGTGTCTCCGTCCCTTCAAGAGGGAAGGCAAGCCGCCGAGGCAATCCAATCCGACGTGAAGCTCTCGGCATCGTCGGCGGCCTA
The DNA here is from genome assembly GCA_023509875.1 of Rugonectria rugulosa. Classification (NCBI taxonomy): domain Eukaryota; kingdom Fungi; phylum Ascomycota; class Sordariomycetes; order Hypocreales; family Nectriaceae; genus Rugonectria; species Rugonectria rugulosa. Next base: position 1,425 of record JALNIO010001577.1, read on the forward strand.
CCTGGAATACCAAATCAAGCAGCACCTCGGTTATCGCAAGAGGCGCATCGTAGAATCGTTGATGGCTCGTATTGTGGAATGCATTGAGAAGAAGCTGGATGCACTTGAGGAGGGCTGCGACGACGGCGACGACGTCAGTAAGACGTCGTCACCGTCGTCGCAGCCTGCTTCAAGCGGATCCAGATCTGGCAAGCAGCCTTCGCAAGCGGCTGGGCAGAAGAGGCATCACCGCCGGGATGACGGGGACGGGGACAATAGCAACGACGATGGCGATGGCGGTGATGGTGACGGCTCTAGGAAGAACCACCACAAGAAGAAGACTAAGAAGATGAGCGACGACACCCGCCCCAAGTTTGCCTGTCCCTTTTACAAGTTCGATCCCCAAACGTTCAAGAGCCACAGGACGTGTCTGGGACCTGGCTGGCCGGAGGTGCACAGAGTAAAGTAAGCGCCGTCTCTCCCTTATCCCTGAAGATTTGCTTCCTATGACTGACGTCTCCAAGGGAGCATCTCAAACGCAGCCACATGATTTCACCGCACCAGTGCAACCGCTGCCTCAAACGCTTCAAGGACAATGACGAACTCAGGGCCCATCAACGGTTGGAGAAGCCGTGTCCCGTTAGAGATGCCAAAAAGGTCCAGACAAAGCTGGCCGACGGCTTCGACGGGAAGAAGTGGGATCTGCTGCAGAAACGGACCAAGAAGTCCCCCGAGGAGAAGTGGAAGGATTGGTTCTGCATATTATTCGAGCTAGATCCTTCTTCATCAGACATTCCTTCTCCTTGTAAGCCACCCTCCCCCTCCCCCTTGATCACGACGAGAAACAAGAGGAAGAGAAAGACGGCGGTGCTAACGCATCTCTGCAGATCACGAGATTCCCTACAAGTGCGGCAGCGGCGGCAAGCAGCCTGCCCTAGACGGCTACCGCAGCTTCTACATGGACCGCGTGGTGCCCATGATCCGCTACCACATCGACCGCGAGGTCGAAAAGGCCATGCTGACCATTGAGCCCGGCATCCGCAACAACGTCATGGACATTATGAAGGACCTCCCGCGCCGCATCATGGACTCGATCCCCCCTCCGCCGCCGACCACGGCCCAGCTCGCCGACGGCGGCGGCGGCGGCGGCGACGATGCTGCTGCTGCCGCCGTCCTGCCCGCCTACGACTACCTCGACGTGCTCGAGAACGTCGACCTCGGCCCGGGGGACGACTTCCCCTTTGGCGAGATCAACGACGAGGCCGATTTCCTGGCCGGGTCGGACTCGACGCCGCCGTGCTCGTCGGATTGGTCTGGCTTGGCCATGCTCAGCTCCAACACGTCCTTCCAGGATGAACACGTCCCGCCTAGCTTTTTGCATTGCGGGTGAGGGTGTCGTTGTTTTGGAGAATCTGCGTACACGACCGTGATGAATGAGCGAGCGCTGTTTCTTTCTTTTGTGCAATGACGTGAACCACGTTCCTTTTGGGGCTTGTTTTCCTATGTGACGATGATTTTCCTACGGATTCATTTTGTATGGTGCGTGTTTGAATGTTTTAAATGACCGAGATTCGACGCTCCTGATGGTGCGAGGAATGACGGTTTGCAACGAGCAACGAAATAATGATGAAGCAAGTAATACATTCACTCGAGTAAACATAAAGGTTTTCTCAGAGATGGTGATCATGGTATTGCCGAGGTCTCTGCCTTTGCTTTGTCGATGAAAGCAGTAAATACTTCCTGGAGCATCCCGTGCTAATAGCCAGGACTGGGAGTAAATGTATGCGCCAGTGAAAACATGAATGTGTATAGATAATAAGAGTATGTATGTTCTCTCGTGCTTTATGTGTTTATTTTAGCGGTGGCAGGCAGCTACTGGACAACTTTTGAGTGCATGGCAGCCAAGTAAATATTGCCGGTGATTCCAGAGACGAGGCAGCGACTAAACTCTTTGATGAGCCTGACTTGAAAAGTACTCGAAGGGGGGACCAACTGGCTAATGATTAGGGAATGCCATGGTCCCTCAACTATGTAGACATATGATTATGGCTGCCAGAACATCCTGATGCCAGCCAACGATCAAGGACCAGCCGAGGCGCCATTGACCGACCAAGACCCAGGCGGACTCACGGCTGAGGAAGCCGTCTATGCTCGAAAGCACATCAACAAAGGCCCGGTCGAACTTCATCTAGAAGCCCTAAACGCGGAAGATGAATACGAGGCTGTGGAGGCCACCATCACCCGAGTTCAAGCGATGGACGCCGCAGCCGACTTTATTGATCTTGTTCGAGATTCTATGAACGCAAACCCACAGATTAAGCCGAAAGTAAGGAAATGGTGGACAGAAGAGTTCATCCAGCTTCTGGACCGGTCTGGCAGACGTCTTTTTTATGGGTGTTGGTGCCAAGCGAACAAGGAAACAGAGATGGCCGCGAAAGCTGAAAAAACTTATCCAATGAGTTCCCGACAGAAGTCAAAGCAACTAAACGCCATCTCAAAGAGAAACCAAAAGTTCATTTATGAAACGGGACTGGCTGCAGCAGCAAGAGACTTGAAGTCTTATGCTGGAGATGAACGATATGTACGACGATTTGCAGACCATCTCTGAGCAGTTGCAATTGCAGAGGCCAATTCCCGGCAGATGTTCGCCACGCACACCGCAACAACTGGCAGAGTAATCAAGCAGGTGACGACTACTTTGGAACACCAGGCGGGAACGAAGTCAAAGATTATGCAAGCCTTGACTGAACTCGCAACGGAAGTTGGGAATATGACTACCTCAAGATTGGCTCAGGCCACGTCCTGAAATGGTTGGCTGGCCTGACGACGGGGCGTGTTGATGTAAGGGGACCCTAAATAAATAATAAATAATGCATAAATTTCTTATGAAGAAAGTTATGATAGATGCTAGTGTTCCATTTAGGGACACTTTGGTCATCTTGGGAGTAAATCTACGTGACTAATGTGTCTGTTCCAGCTAAAGAATAGTCCGGCATCAGACGGGACGATGTCAAGTGTGACCGTGTCTTTCAATCAAGGAGCGTGTTGATCAACGTGATGTTTCCAACACATTCACTTGGGACTAAAGCATAGCTGCTGCTGAGCCTTGGACAGTTTATTGCAGCAATGATCCGGACCACGACGAGAATACGTGCTCATAACGATGGAAGCCAAGTCGTCCACCTCCTACTGCTCTACATGGACGCTCATCAGCTGCTCAGTCAAGGACAGGTCGCCGAGGCGTCAGCAAAAGGCGGACCAACATAAAGTCTGTACCAAGGATGAAACAAAAAGCGACAATATTGAATTCACCATACATGATGTCTGTAAAGAACTATGCACTTTCCCTATACCTACTAGGCTGCTGACTTGGAGGCACTCAGAAGCGCTAGAGTCAGACGACTGTCCTAGATATCACATGTATTGAACCTCTGCCTTGGTCTCATCACACTACCCCCTTTCCCCCCTTCACTAAATAAGCTCATTGTATGGATAACTGCCGTTCAATTGCCGATCTACCTTACACCATCTCCCCCCGAAGATGGCCTCATCAGCCTTCTCCATCAGTTCTTCTGCTTGCCCACGGCTGATCCCTAATCACACAGGAAAAAGTCTGCTGGAAAATTGGCAGCACTGCAGAGTTTTGAAGATGACGGGGATGAGTCCAGTCAATTTTCACGGATGGCGGGCGAAGAGGCCAAGCCTGCCATTCATTGTGCACCAAAACCAGAAGAGCTCTCGGTCATCACCTTGGTGTTGCCGCTTGCGTGGTGCTCGAGGCTGGACTCGAGGCTGGACACAAGGCTCTTGATTATCCGCTTCGTCGTTGCTGCAGAAGAATCACAGGTCATCGAGGTGCACATCACTTCTCCATAGTGACGTTGAATTGTCTCATGCATAAACTACCTAATGCCTTCGCGTCCGCCAAGCCATTCCTGATGCAGGACCATTCGCAAGAGAGCTCTGCACTTCCCCCAAGCGTAGTCAGCAGCATAGGAATAGCCAAGGTCCGAAGTGCGTCTAAAACAAAAATCATCATCACTACCCTCATCCGTTTTCGCAAAAATAAATGTGAACCACCTGGCTTCCAAGCTTCTGTGTTCCCCTTTTTGTTGGTCCGCACCATTCCCTGTATCCCCCATTCGCGCCTGGCATTCAGCCAATGAAATTAAGCGAAGCCAAAATATTCGCTTCCTGCCGTGATGGCCTTCATGATTTGGGAGCGAAGAGCATCGTAGCTTTCGTACTCGGGTAGATCGAGCTCTGCACTCTTGTCAGTCTGTGTTCAGAGAGAAGCTGAGGCCTCAACTTACGATTAAAGCAGGTATGCGACGACGGCAGGCGGTCCTTGTTGCCGTAATCACGGTGGATGTTGAATCGGTTGACACCGTTCATGCCTTCGAGCTCCTTGAAACCATTCAGGGGAACCTTGCTGGTGCCAGTTACAAACTGCAGCAGCTTGGCGCGTTCTTCCTTGTCAAAGGATCGGAGAGCTCGCCAGAACCACTGGATTTGCTGCGACGAAGGGCTATAGTTGTGATACTCTGTGTTGCTCTTCCAATCGTCAACATCAATATCAGGGAGACCGGAAATGAGAAGTTCCAGTTCTTGTTCATTAAAGATGGAAATCAGTTTCGCAGGGATGATTTCATGGAAACCTAGGCTAGTCAGCATCAGAAACATTGTTGTATCAAGCACCCACTTACCCTTCAAGAAGTTCTCCATTTGCTCCTTCACCGACGACAGCAACTTGTGCTCTACCACGAGACGAACGTAGTCTTGCTTGTTTTCTTCCGTCACAGCAACCTCCCGCCCATTAGGAATCAAGTCAATCACGTTCGTAACACCAAACTCGTCGTCTTCAATAGAGAAAGTCTCGGTGATGATGTCGGTAATGTCATTCTCCAACATCCAGCACAGCGACTTGTAGTAGTCCGGGTCAAAAGACTCCATGTCCTTGACCGAGACCGACTTGCCAAGGATGCGCTTGTAAACGGCACGGCTAAAGTAACAGTCGAGGACTCGGCCTTCGTACAAAGCCTTGCCAATAATTCGACCGATGAACTTGAAGAACATCAGATGCTCGTCGTTGATGGCGCTCAGTTTGTTGGGGTGGAAGGTGGTACGATCCGAGGATACTGGTGTGAATAAGACGTAGTTTGGATCAAACATCTGCCGGGCGAGCACCTGGAACCATTCGCGAGTGACGCCTCCAGCATCGACACCTTCTTCACCGTGGAACCTAATGTTGAGCTTACCAAACTTCATCTCTTCACCTGACTTGAAGTAGAGAGACTTGAACGAGTCGTGGAAAACATGCTCGCGTCTGACCGATAGTTGTAGGGGGGGGTACGAGGGCCGGCTCTGACCATTGCTGCCAGACCTCGAGTGGACACTCCGATTGAAGTAGTTCCGCTTGTTATCGAATTCGAGCACCTTCGGGTTCTTGACCAGTAAAGCAAATGTACCTGACATCAACTTGGGGTTGTTTCGCACCAGCTCATTCAGGATACGTCGGTGCTCTTCGGTGAAGCTGAAGAACAAGCTTGCAGTGCGGGACTCGGGTGCCGGGCTGGACATGACTATTTCCTTGCTCTGAGAAGGATCATCGCTAATCGTGGTGTTCTTGCATACAACCATCAGAGACTCAATGAGAGGCAGCAGAATGGTTGCGACGTTGAGCATATTGTCACGTTTCCGAATGGCGCTCAGGCACAGACTCAGCTTCTCCCACATGGCAGAGAACGTTGAGTTGTGGTACAGGGACGTAACGAGATCGGCTCTCTCATCCTTGTTCTTGTTGGACTCGGATTCGTCGGGCTTCTTCTTATTGTCAAAGAGGTGATCAAGGGCAGTCAGCACGCGGAGGAGCTTGTTCTGTTCTGATGCACCGGGAGAAAACTTGGCTAGGGCGACGCCTTGGATTTCTGTGCCTGAGGATGCTTTTTCGATGTGAGGGAGAAGCTCATCCAGATCTGACACAATGTTCTCGCTCAGAAGTCGCGCCTGGTGAACGAGCTCTTGACCAAATACAGCCTTGGCTCCGGGAATGGCAGACAGGTTCTTGATGGCCGAGATGGTGTTCTGGAAAGTCTTCGAACTGCACTCCCGAGCAACAAAGATCCTGACAGCCAGTGTAAGGTTATGCGGCGGAATCACCGGCGGTTGCAGTTGGCGGAGCCTCTTCAGAGCCAGGTCCTTCTTTTCCTTCTTCTTGGCAGCCTCATCTTCACCTGCATTGTCTGAAGTCTGAGCTTCGGCGGCAGCTGGGGTTTCATCATCAGGAGCTGGGCTGGTGGCTTTCTCGGTGGACTCTTCAGTTGGTTTGCTGTCCTCTGCCTCCTCGATCTCTTCTTCGGCCTCCTTGCGACGGCGTTCAAGATTCTGAAGAGGCAAGGTGACACGATTCAACAAGTCTGCCAGATGCGTCATGACCATGGAGCTCTCCATTACTAGATCACGATCGAGGAGGGAAAGCAGGGAGTTGATGGCATACTTGTGAGACTTTGAGTCCTTAGCCTTGCCCTTGCGGCCAAGTGAACGTTTGAGGGTTGAGCCGACGATCTCATGCTCGGTCAGGAAAAGCCAAGGAATGTGAAGGTTCTTGGCGCTGAGATCAACCAAGAGGTCCAGGCACTGCTGCACGATGAGGAGAGGGGACGTCTCTGAGTTTGTCTGTGAGATTGGACCGACATTGTTCAATGTCAGGCTCCTCTTAAGAGTCTGAGGAGTCTTCTGGTCTGCTCCCTCAACCTTATCCTTGGGCCTTCGGGCCTTCAGAGAGAGCTGACCAAAACTTCGCTCAACGGCACTCATATCGGTGCTGCCATCCAGCAAGATTTGGAGCAGAGTGCTGATGACCTCGAGCCGGTTTTGTCGGTTCTCGCATACGTCTGCAAAGACGCTGAACAGGTAGCTGCGAATTGATCCATGTTGAACAATGAACATCAAGCGAAGCAGTGTAGCCACGCCAGCTTTGTCGAGCATCTGAACCACCGTGCGACGCTGGGTCTTGCTCCCTGTAACCTCGGCGGCTCGATTTGGTAGGGGTACGGATACTCGACCGGCGCCGGGAGGGCTCCGTCCGCTAAAACCAGAATGCCGGTGCTGCGACAGAGCTCGGGCCTGCGCTGCCAGCTCAGGGGGGAGCTGGTCCATCAGTTCCGCACCTTGATCCATGAGAACCTGTTCCCGGAGCGCTGGCGGGAACGAGAGTATAATGCTTGCGGGGTCCATTTCAGGCACAATAGTTTGGGTTGCCACAGGAGCTGCCTGGCGCGTTTGATCCTCGCGAGCACGACGTCGTTGCTCCTGACGCTCCTGCTGGGCTATCTCCATCCGCAGCTCCTCCGGAAGAGCATCGAGGAATTCTTGGAAGACTTCGGTCGATTCACCAGTTGTAGCTTCTTCACGGGCCTGAGACCTCCTAGTGCTAACGGTTTGAGCGATTACCTCCTCTCGGAACTCTTCGGGCAAAGCGGCGAGGTAGTCGGGATCAATACCCAACTCAGTGACGTCGACCTCCTCACCTCTAATGGTCGTCATTACCCGTGGTTCGTCTGTCGCGACGGCTGGTTCGGCTGTAGCATCTGCTCCCTCTGGGTGAAATTGCTCAGTAGATTCGACCCCCTCCATAGCACTGTCGTTCTCAGCAGGTTCGGGTTGGGCATGGTCGGCAGCAGCCTCTGAGGCGGCTCTCTCAGCAGCTTCGCGTTCCTCTGCTTCTTTCTTCTCTCTTTCTGCTTTTTCCTCGGCCTCCTTGGCCTCCCGGGCTAGTCGTTCCTCTTCCTCTTTCTTTTTGCGTTCTTCTTCTGCACGCTTCTGAGTCTCAGCCTCCTCGGCCTTGAGTTTCTTCTCTCGTTCAATGGCGGCTGGAGCAAGCTGCGCGCAAATCACCTGATGGAGTTTGGCAGCTTCGGCAGAGAAGGCCGAACCGAAGACCATCCTAGCCTCTTCTTGATATCGATCCACAGTAGATTCCACGGAGAAAGACACTGCCTGGTGCGGTTCTTGTGCCGAGCCGTCCCTTCTCTGCTCACTGCGAGAGCGATTCAGTCCCAGAGTGCTGAAATCACGAGTGATGCCACCAGGCCCGGTAACCTGGAAATGTAGCGCAGGGCCTCGGCTACTCATCATGGGCAGAAACTCCATAAGCTCCCCAAGGAAGCCTATTGGGCCATCCATATTGCGGCCGGGGCCGCCTAAGACATCCGGCAATCGCAACCCAATGGAATGAGGTTGGTTACCAAGACGTTGTGAAGTCTCACGACCCTGGTTATCACGACGAAGAAGAGGGTTTGTTCCGTCATCCGCATTTGACTGGACCCCACTGGGACGAGCTCGAGAGAAATAGTTTCGGAAGTCTGGCAGAGTTAGAACCGAAGTACGATACTTTGAGAGGAGGTACTAACCAGGCATGTCTCTAGACATGAAGGCGGCTGGAAAGGGGGTACGGTGCTCGACTCTAGCAACGAGGCGTCTCCTCTGTTGGCCATCCATGACAAACATTTGTCTACGATCCTCACTCTCAGGATTGAGGCTGTCCCACCCCAGGTTAGGCATCGGCGGCGGGTTCTCGTCAACTAAGAAAAGTTTAGCAATCGAGTTGGACAGGCTCAGACACGTCAGACTCACGAGGATAATCGTCGTCGTAAATATACTCATCCTCCTCGAGCTCTTCTTCATCTTCCTCGTCTTCTACTGCGAATTAGTGAGTTGGCCGATGATTGAATGCAAAACATACCATCTTCGTTATTATGACCATCGTCGATATAATGGTCATCCAGGCCGTCCATCAGATCCGGGCCATACTCAAATTCACCACCCCCAACTTCAATCATAGCTCGCATACCGTCAATAAGATCGGGTCCAAGGTGCATTCGGTGATCGTGTGCGTCTCTGTGGAAGGGAAGCTCATCTTCGGCGTCATCTTCATCCGAATTTGCCCCATCTTCGTTGTCGCCAGCGCTCTCCCAACCCGAATTGCCGTCATCGTCGATAGGATTCCCGTCTTCATCGAAAACCTCAATGTGATCTTCCACGTCTTCCATGTCGGCTGATTCAACCTCGTCCTCGTCCTCATCGTCTTCACTGTCTTCACTGTCTTCATCGTCGTCGTCATCCATTATCACTTCAACCACGCCAGGCTCGCCATGAAGACCTTCGATCTCACCCATCTCACTGAGCTCCTCGTCCTCGTCGCTGATATTCTCTTCAGCATCCTCTGAGATGTCATCTTCGTCGTAATCCATCTCATCGTCGTCATATTCATCACCATACATATCAGCATCGTCATCCTCTTCATCATCGTCGGAATCGTCATCGTCTCCTCGAGGCTCAAGCATGCCGAGGGCGGAGTTTCGATACAAGTCAGGAGTTTCCTCGCGATCGTCATCCAAATCAGAGAGGGAGGATGTAGAGGCAAAATCATCATCCCCGTTGTCAGAGACGTCGTCGGAGGGCAGAATATTAGAGTGGCTGAGCTCTTTGGCCGTGTCGGTCAACACCCGGAGGACTCGCAGGATGTACTTAATAGCACGCTTCACCCCTGGGAAGTTGAGGTTGATTTCCGCAATGGAGGAGGTGAGCTTGTCAAGATATCCCTTTTCATACATCAATCGACGCAACTGAGCATGCGATCGAGCTTGGCTCTTCTCAAAGCCTCGGCTGGCAGAGCCCTGATCCTTGTCTCTCTCGCCTACCATGTAGTTCATGAGTTCGGCAAGGCACTGCATTCGAGAGTACCGTGTCTCCAACGGTTCATCAGATACAGGTGCTTTCTCGTACGCTTTCAGCATCGTGTCAAGCACAAACTTGCGGACAAAGAGCAGGTCCGGTTCTTCATCATACTCAAATTTATCTTTTCCAAGGTCGGTTGGCCGCTCGCTGGTCTTGGAAACCAAAGCAACCAACACTTTCTGTGCTTGTGTAGATGTGGCAGCCTTCTTTTTTGCAGCGATGTTATCTGCGGTTCCGCTGAGGTTGCCTTGGCAGAGCAAATCGTAGATCAGGTAGTTCAGGACACTGGATCGAGGCTTAATCGGCGTGCTTGTTGTAAGAGGAGCGCTACGCTTGAAGTTGATGAACTCCATTTTTGTCCTGTTGTAGCTTTGAATGAGTTCGGCGAGACAGTTGAGCAAAAAGCAACGATAAACGAAAATGGGATGTTCCTCGGTTTTGAACACTGGCTTGATGGGCTTCTTATCCTTTCCATCGGTGCCACTGCCCTCCTTTGGCGTCGAAGACGGGGACTGAGACTTGGTCTTTGAGTCGACCTTTGAGTCCTTGTCCGCAGGCGGGACCTCCTTATCCTCGACCTCGCGGTAATTTACCAACTCGCAAAGTAGAAAATGGATCACACCGTCTGGGTTTTCCACCATGGGTCGCTTGCTTTCGTGGTGCGACTTGGGCGCATCAGTCATCTCCTTATCCACAGGCTCAGTCGACAGCTTCACGTCTTCCAATGAAGCGCCCTGAGCGGTTTGCCCTGATTCCTCAGCATTGGTATCATCCTGGTCCTTCTTTTCCTCCTTCAAAGCCAATGGCATAGTCGCAGGGCGATCGCCAGCTCCGGGGTTATATCGGACGAGTTGGACCATTTCGTTGGTGACCTCTACAAATAAGTCGGGAGCTCGGAGTGCGACTGGGGCCATGGAGCGGACATAGCTCATAATGTCAATGTGACCACGCTGGTTACGCGCAAGGTGACCCTGTATGCAGGTCTTGATCTCCGAGCGCATCATTTGCTTGAGAATCTCTTCGTCTTCTACAATGTGACGAAGGATCGTCATGATGTGCACCGACAGCTTTGTACGTTTGAAGCTCTCCGAGCCTGCGCCAGAAAGTTGCTTCGCCATAAGAAACAGCCGTTGCAGGTTCTTCTTGTCGCCGACCACTTTGGCGAACCGCCGATTTCGTGTGAGAACAGCCAGCACTCTCAAGGCCGAGACTGCCAGCGTGGCTTCCTTACCAACTCGCGGCAGGAGCTCCAGAAGGTAGTCAAGGATTTCAGAGCGTTGTGCTTCGTTGATGACTGGTGGCCGGTTTTGAAGCACGGGAGCCGCCACGGGATCATCCAGTGTTTTCGGTGGCTTCCACTGTACGGGGACTGGTCGTTCGTCGGCGCACAGGATCGTCTCAATAATGAGGAGCACGTACGGAATCCACGGTGGAATATCCTCAGTGGAAGATGGTGTTGTCTTCAGGAAGCTTACATACTCATCAACCTTTTCTTTCAGGCCGTCTTCGTTGCTTTCGTAGAAGGTGTCATCTTGAAGCAGCAAAGCAAGGAGGTGTGAGTATGCAGCAATAGTCTTCCCATTCTGTTTCCTCTCCTCATCGTCAAAGGCCAGGGAGGATAATGCAAAAGTCAGGGTTGACCCAACTTCCTCCTGGGCATCACTATCTTGCTTTCGCAGAATCATCACTTGAATGAGCTCAGAGATTTCGATGGCGGTTTCCGGGTGTGCGCGAATGACGTCAAGACATCGATCAAGCATTGAATCTCGTAGCTGCTCGCGGTACTTGTCGACATCGGCCTTTGTGGCAACTGAGTTTGTGTCCTTCAGCTCCTCAGCAGCATTTTCGGAAGCGCTGGCCGTAGGTGCGGCAGCAGGCTGAGACTCGTGGCCCAGACTCGGAGTTGCGCGAGTCTCATCAGTAGCCTGCGAAGATCGATCGATGATCTCGCCCAAGGCTTCCCCAAGAAACCGGTCTGCAAGATCAGGTGTAGCCAGTTCAGGGGCGGCATCAAGAGACATGTGGTCTGGCTCAGGCATACCAAGCATGGAGTGGTCCACGGTACCTTCACTCTCGTTCAGGGCTGAAGTATCGGAGTCCTCAGCAGGAATCGGGTTCCTGGGTCCGGCGAGTCCAGTCTGGTGAGATACGCAATATTCCCGAGCGTTAATCCCACTTCCATTGGCTCTGAAGACGGCCTCCAACACCAGGTCCCTCTCGAAGTCCCTCGTTATAAGATCATCAACAATGCTTCGATAGAACTGCCAATCGAAGCGAACATCGGTATATTTGAAGAGCTGGAACGGTGGCTTGTCCCGAGCGGCAGATGAGGGCTCATGATCCCCTGTAGCTATAACTTGTATTATCTCCAGCAATCGCACCACCGTTGGATGGGATACCTTTTCAACAAAATTAGACTCCCATAAAGCGGTGATTTCAGGGAGAATAGCTGCTCGAAACTCGACGACAAGCTGCTGAGAGAAGGCATTCGCCTGTGACCTGTCTGCGGAGCGCGGGATCAAGCTGAAATAACTGGCAGTTTCGCTCAGATGCTTCCCATTCACAAGGATCAAATATAGTTCTAGGATCTTCTTAAGACCAAAGGCAGCGACCTTGGACCGAGAGGATTTGTTGGTGGCGGTCTCCTCCGTTTCGCGGACTGCCTGAGAGAAGATTCTCAACATCTTATTCAAGACGTCCATGCCTCCCTCTTCCTTGAAAGCCAGAAGGACAGGCATAATTATCAACAGGTTAATGCGCTCACCACCACGGTTGGGAGGATGATCAATCAACATCTCGGTAATAGTATGAAGCATGATAATCCAGAAATGAAATTCTTTGGAAGTAGGGTCGGGACTTGCAACAGAGGGTCTAAGCTGGCTCAAAACAGTATCGGCCAGGGCTCTCGCAATCTCTAGGTGACGGGGCCTCGGGTACTGGTCACGGGGGTCTCGCTCGCGTCGGGGAAGCAAGGCTTTACCAAGGGTCTGGAACAGAGGGAAGGTGGTAGGAATCATGGGATGAAGGAGGATTCGGAGTGTGTCGTAATTCTGGAACCTGGCGCTCGCTTGTTCCTCTTCCGTTGGACGAGTGGGACCTGGCTCATCTGTCTCGCCCTTGGACTGCCAGTTTCCAGCATTATCAAGAATATCTGGTAAGGAGGTCTCGCCAACCTCGAGTTCCGACAGCCCATTTCCAGATGTTCCATCACCCAGGGGGCCATGTCGCCTGAAGGACCAGTGCTGAGGGACTACACCCAGCTCTCCAGCCTCCTCTGCCAGTAGGCCACGCATTAGTGGTCCAATCGACTTTACTAAGCGAAGGTAATAGTCGTAGACATTGATCGGATAGAATTGTAAAGAACTCGACCGTGAGGTATGAAAGCAGTCTGAGATGATTTTGACGAAAGTCTGCGCGTTGAGAAGTGCCTTGATAATCTTTGTGCCGTCCTTGGTAGCTTGCGGTTGCTCTCCGTCGCTCGAGAATATGCTAAGATCTGCGGTAAGAAAGTTTGCAAAATACGGCGGTATCGCATCTGTTTTTGCCGCCAAGGGTTGGAGAGTGTCGATGGTTGCTTGAGCACGACGGAGGAGGGAAGGCAGCCCGCGAATTGGGGAATGCTCAATGAGTTGCGAGACGACTTGACTGAGAACTCTGGAAGCAAGAGAATCACCAAAACTGGTGGGTAGACTGGGGGACTCGCAAATATCAAGAAGCAGCTCGAGGCCTCCGCTTTCAACGAAATTTGTCTTCAGCGTTGAGTTGGCTAGATAGGAACTAAGGAAGCTTGCGAGAGCAAACACGTAGGGCGTCATTGAACTCTTGGAGGCTTCTGTACGGCCATCATCCTGAGGATTGGCAGGGCTGTCCTGCAATTGAGCGGCGTCAGACATCGAAACGTCTATATCAACCGAGACGCTAGGCTCCTTTCCCTTGCCTGATGCTTGGGTGGTTGGGAAAGTAGCTCCATTCTCGTCAAGAGATACTATTTTCCCGTCTGCGTCAACCAGGAGCAATCTGGAGCCCCAGTTTGCAGTCTTTGCTTTGTCGATACCAAGGAAGCGGACCCGAGCAACCATATCAATCACAGCATTCGATATTGAGATGCGCAGCTGGGGATGATGGCGTGCAAGCTCATCGAAGCTGGCACCTACATTATTGGAAAGGTCTCCGTCACTCTCCATGCAGTGCACATGATCAGGGCTCTCGAAAATCTCCAGGAAGCTATCGATTGCTCTCGACGCCACGACCAATTTCATTCCAGCATTGTTCAGAGAAATCGAGTTGAGGACTTGGGGTACAACAGTGATGGCATCGGTAGATGGGAGAATGGCACTGGCCAAGTTTTCACGGGACCTTGCTCGAAGGGACTCCTCGGAAGGGGGGTGAGTCCCCGTGTCTCGTTCGAGGCCTGAGGTTTCAGGACTATCCGCAGCAGCACTTGATTCATCGCCGAACTTGTCACTCGCTTTCTGCTCCTGGAGGACCTCTTCTGGGAGAGGGTTACCGGTGATGGACTCCAAGTAGGTACTTATCATCCCTGATTCGGAAATGGCAGCGAAGCTGGTAGGATCATTGTTGATGAAATCGCTGAGGATGGTCACAGCATTAGTCCAGACCACAGACCCAAATATCCTCTTGTCCGCAATGACGGCCCGCAGACTACCCAGAAGGTCAGACTTGTCAGCCAGATTGCGAAGAAGGCGATCCGTGTTCCCGCCGTAGCTGTACGAATTTGACATGATATGATGGACAAACTTGAGAAGCCATTTCAACGTCTGTTGTTGGTTGAAGGGGATCTCATAATCCACAGCACTAGACTGCTGGTTCTGTGGAATTCCTTGTCCAGCCTTGTGGAGGGACTGGGCCTCGTTGATAGTATCCACGGCCAGTTGAGCCACGGCATCTAACCCTTTAGCACTGAAGAAGGCGGTGAATGCGTTCTGGTAAGTCCAAATAAGACCATCGAGAAAGGCGAGGACCATGGAATGATTGCGTTGTGCAACGGCTGAACGAATTCCAATGACATCAATGAGAATATCCATGAGACCGGCTCCAACCATTTCGCTACCCACGCGCGTGGACATAGATAGTTGGAGAGTTAGAGAGAAGAGGTTGTTCCGCCACTCATCCAACTCGGTGACTTGGTCACCCTCCTCCTCTTTTGTGTCCTCCTTCATTCCAGCAACCGCCTTCCTGATGACATAAAGAAGAATCCCATGATTGACATTTGCGTTGACCGCTGACAGGACATCTTGGTTCTTGGCATGGAAGTTGGCAATCGCCTCCAATAAAGATAGGGCTGCTGCTTGTAACCAAACTGGAACATCGATCTTACCATCAGATGACGGGTGAATTAGTTCGGCGAGCTGGTACACTAATTGGAATCGACGCGTCTCGTCGACGTCCTGACGGAGCACCTTCTCGATGAAATTGGACTCGGTATGTATGTAAGCCAGGTTGTTGATCGCCAAGATACGGACCGCCAAGAGTTTCTGGCGGTCCTCTCGGGAGCCAGTGAGAGCTTTTGCGGCTCGGATCCGATGAAAGACTTCATACTTGGCCACGGGTGGCATGTCATCAGGACAACTAGACATCAGCTCGAATGCTGATGTCGAGGCAATCTGAGGTTGGGAAAACTCCAACGATCTTGGGCCTGGAGAAACCATTTCATCCAGATTTCCAGGGGTGCGAGGTCCCAAGGGAGAAGAATCATCAGCGAAGTGATTCTTTGTCTTCGGAGTTTGATGCTGATGTGAAGTCATAGTCGAGCTTCGTCGGAGCGGTGTAGGAGTGGACGGAGCAGAAGTCCTGCTATGCTCAACAGGGGCGGTAGAGTCCAGGCCTGCGTTCTGGGGGTAGTAGGAAACCTTCACGTCGCCCCAGGTACTCCAGCGCTTGTCGTCGGATGAAGCCAGGGCAACCAAGTCGTTTGCGTGCATAGGTGTGAGCGTTTTAGAGTTACTGCCGTGCGTTTTCTCTTTGCTCTTTGTTGAGCCTGGGGTTTGAGACGTCAGAGGGTCAGAAAGGCTAGCGAAGGGGGTCTTGACAAAGGGAAGGGCCAGTTGTTGCACGCGGTCAAGATCGATGTTGTAATGATTAGCCAGAAGAGCCGTACTGATCTGCCTTGAGGCAGTTCCTATGCGCTTGACGGATGCCTGATATCTTTGAGCCAACTCGGATCCGACTTGGAGTGTGGCGATAAGGACAGTGGAGGAAGTAGTGTAAAGTAGGTCGTTGAGGTGAGGGCTACTCGCATAGATACTTCTATTCCCAGAGTGCTCCAGCAGCATGCGCGTGAATTTCAAGACGCTTTCAATGAGCTCCCTGTCGCCATCGGCCGAAAAACCAAGTTCTTTCAGCTCCGCCATAGACCATTGCCTCTCGCCACTCAAGGGTGATTCTTGTGCCTGGTTGAGAAGCAAATCACATCCAAAGTCACGCGCTTGAGGTCCTTCATTCAGCTTGTATGTCGTACACAAAAGCTCGAGAATAGTATCGAATCGATTGAGCAGGGGTATCCAGTGGTAGAGATCACCTCGAGTAAACGGCCATCGTGATGGAAAGGTAGCGAGACGCTCGGGCAAGTAGGGCAGAGGGGTTGAGGAGGTCGACTCGACATAGCTTTTGAGCCAAGGAGACTGATGCAATCGTTAGCATTATGATCAACATGGTTGAAGTAGTGGCGACATACCAGAGTCTCCTTGTGCTTTTGCTGCATCTGCTTGATAATCTTACCCATCTTGAAGGTGGAAGCGGCGGAGCCGCAGAAACAGAACAAGCTCCCCCTCCTCTACAACAGGGTTACCTAACCCACCACAGCGACAACTTTCTCAGCAAGCAAGGCTCGGTGTCCAAGTGCTCAAGGTGGATGTCGTGATGTACACCTGGGCGCTGCCGAGGGTCGGTCTATGAGACTCGGCGGGGTTGCCGTGGGAGACGTTATTGTTTAGGTCCGATGCAGCCGTAGCGAGAGTGTTTCAGCAGTGAAAAAAACAGAACCGTCGCTCCAACCGCACTGCCTCTTAGGATGGGATTATGGGAGGAGAGTGGTCCAGTCGCCGGGAGAAAATGAGGATGGTCGATAAAGCTTGGCTTCGCTATGCAGAAGTCGGTGCAGTCAACCTCGAGGAATAGCTCGGCCTAGCGTCAAATCGAACCGGTTCGCGAAGGGGAAAAAGGTAGGCCCACCACACAGGAAGCCAGCTTTTGGGCGAAAATAATGATCTTCCCGGATGAAGTGGAAAATGTTGTCGAGAGAATGTGGAGGAAAGATGAAGAGTGGAAAAAGGCGTATGCCAATGTCAGGCTCAGGTTGAAGCAGGTGGGCCTTTGCGTAATAGGTGTACCCGCGTAGGTGGGAGCTGGGTGCAAAAAGAGAATGTATCGATAGTGCGAAAGCTCGGGCGCGGGTACAAATAGGGCGGGAAGTAACTGACCTTACCACCCTGGGTTCCAGGTTGCCAAGTTGCCTGGCACCTGGGCAGGTACGTACCTGAGGTAGGAACTGGGAAAGCGAACGGGCCAGGGATCGGATTATCTCGTCGGGTGCGGCATCCACCTTTATCTGCCTGCGATTAAGCTGCCTTGCTCCTTCCAAACCGTAAACAACCTTGATACCTTATTTCTGGGGAACCTGGTTGCCTGGCAGCTTACACTATGCTCTCATGTGCGGGATACATCGGAACCTCCAGGACCAAGTAACGCACTGCGGTAACCGTCGCTTCTGTGAGCAGTGTGGGAGATTATCATCATGTCATTGTTTTCTGCTACTTTTCTTCCCCCCTACGTTTATCCCTAGAGTTCGATTCGCGCTTTTATCGAGACCTAGGTAGTATGTACATCATGTGAATTATTTTCAGTTCTTCCTATGGATTCAATGGCTGTCTACATTGCCTCATTCACGTATCATCCCACTTTGGAAACAAGGCCTTACTTGGCGAGTGGTATGGCCATCATCATTGATGAGGTCAAAGTGATTATGCGTATATACAAGTGTGCGGCCTACGCCGCGTTGTTGAATACTTCATGCACGTGGATAGGTAGCTTACCTTCCTTTCTCAGCCTTGGTAGCTTACTACGATCGAACCGAGCTGCCAGACCAGTTCGGCAATGAGTTGGCATGCCTGCATTGAGCGGATAAAACCATCATGTGTTCATGAATCAACGACCTTGGGGACTTACATTTAAGGATGGGTTAGAATCCCATTGAAGGCTAGTGTACGAGAGTGATGACTTGCGTCAATGCGTGTGTTCGTAGATCGTCCCAACCCAGATTCGTAGGGCGGGCTGCTTCAAAGCTACCTATTTTCTGTGATATTGGGTGAAGTTTATGAGCTTGATGCAGTAAGGTAGTCAAACACATGCAGCGAAACAAACCGAAGTGTCGATTCGAGGCATGAGTGCTTGACTAATGGCTGGGTAGGTAAAACACGGACTTTACGTTGGTGCGCTAGTGTGAAGTCTAGGGTAATGCTTCAAGATACCAAGGCAGCTACTTCGTACCTATTGTAACACCACCAGCCTCAGCCACATATGTTATTTCTATACATATGAAACTAGGGTTTCTTACGCGAGGACTTTGGCGTTGGAGGTGGTTTATTGAACCTAAGATAGACTCTTAAAGACAAACCCGAGATGATCAGTGGTGCTCTTGATTCAATGCAGGAACTCCGTGGCTATTGGAACCAACGTGTGTGGACGTCTGTCCCAATTCCAACAAACGTACGGAGTATATACTGCTATACAAGCATAGTAGTTTGGCACTCACTCAGAGGCGTTCCCGCCTGGGAAGTCTATTTCATAGCCTGGCATTAGGCTCATGATAGTGTCAAGGAACGAGCTGCTTGCGACAACTAACCCCCTACTGATGTTCGCTTCTTCACAGATTATGCCACGGAAAGCCGGACTCTACGAAGAGGTGCGGGTACGTACAAAAGGACGGATGACTGAATATGCGCCCACCATTTACCATGCTAGCCTAATTCTACAGAATATCACATACAAGTGATAGTATGAACATCGCACAGAGCAATCAATCCACACATAACTGCATAGGTAGGTGCGTACCTTAGGTACCAACTAAGACATCTGCGTATGTTTACGGAGTGTGTACCGGATCATCACAGGGGCTGGACGTCATCACCTTGGGAGCCACTGTTGACATTTGGCACGAGGCGCCGCCAGAGGCACCCCTGCGTTAGTGCGGTCGGGACTCTGATTTGATGGGACTTCGAGACTGAGCAACGCACTCTTATGATAGGTGGTAATAAGTAAACAAAGCAAGGGAGCAATTGTGGGAAACAAGGGAGGGTGAATGCCTTGTGCAACTGGGCGGGCAGTCACCTGTCAGGGGCTGAAGATCGACCTTGCGCCGGCGTATCGCTATGCATCGCTGTGCATGGCTGAAAGAGGCGCCCATCAGAGACACGCGAACACCATTTATTTATTCCATCCTAGGACAGTGCGGCCATGTTTGTGCATGCTCCGTGCCAATGCGGACCTGGTCGTCTCTGAAACGCCATGCCCACTCGTATATGCGCACCACCTCCGGTTGATCTGGTGCGAGTCTTTGTACCTGGGGCTTCCTTATTGGGATTTCTCGTTTCCCTGCTGAGACCAACTGGGTTGATGACCCCGACATGGCCGAATATCGACCCAAGAGACTCATGCGCATGCGAGTGAAAAGAAACAAGATGTGAAGGAGCAAAGAATGGTGCTGCGGTGACCGTATGCCTGGGTCCGGGGGACAAGGGGGCCTGGACAGGCATTGTTTCAACGTTCGGACCACTTCTGGAACGGTTGGAACGGAACGGAGCACTAAAACTCAGCCAGTTGCGTACTCGTTCGGGCCTACTTCGTGGAGTGCCTCGTGCTTTGCTACCTATAGCTAACGAGCTACTTGACCTTGATTCGGATTAAGAATTTGAGTTGGGGAAGTCTTCAGCGACGTTGATTCCAGGCGTCCTCGTGATGAGTTTTCGCTACTCATGTTGACCCGTGAACTTTTCTAGAAGTCTAGAAGGAGATAGTTCACCCTAGACCTCGCGCTTATTGGAACCTTGCTCGTCATGCAGGGAGAGGACTACACGAAGTACGTCGTTCATATTTCACTCATCAACAAAGGGTCGGTGTGTTGCAATCTCACATGGATGTTTTCGTACAACAGCACGCTCGTCACTTCGATCGAGGCCTGGGTGCAATTGCTCGTTGGACATTCGGGGATGAGGAGAGCTCGCCATGTAACATGCTCAGATTCCTTAAACCTTTCTTCACTACAATGCAACGGAGGAATTGAAGGGTATCGGCCGTTCCTTGTTATCAGGTCAGGTATTTTGTGCTTGTGCTATCGACCTGCCATCTCCGACTTCAGCGGTCGTGGGCGATTGTTGGTTTACCCCTCCCTCCCTCCATCCCTATCTTGACGGGCAAACATTGGCTTTGGTTAATCCCTGCGTATTTGTCCTTGTCTCTTGCCCGACCTCAAACTCACCAACCTCATGGCAGCGAAAAGTAGAAAATATGCTGCTTGTCCTGCTGCCTTCCCTCAAGACCAAAAACGCCACCTCCATATCCATCCCGTGCCACCGACAAGAAGTTCACAGCTCAAAAGAAGTGGGCTTCCATTCCAGGACTTCCATTGTCAACCAGCCAAAAACCAGCAGCAGTCGGTCAGCTCCTCCAGCCCACTCGTCTACCGCCAGTGCCCTGCCACCCGCCTCTAACCCGCCCCCCTTCCCCCTTTTATTAAGTGCGTTTGCGAAGTACCTGAAGCTTACTCCGTGCTGAGGTGCCCGTATGCATGTGCTACCAGGGCACGGAGGCCTTTGATCTGCCCTTACGTACGCTGGCAGCCGCTAGCAACACCACCCCGCCAGCATAACCCGGACCCCGATTTTTTCTTTAGGCGGGTTCCAGCGCCTCAAAATCCCACCTCCTACCTCCTAGCACAGCTTCCAATCATTACCTGTCGTCTCGCCAGTGCCATCCCACGAATTGTCAAGGACACTCAGTACCTGTCCAACGCCACAGCTCCGGGGATGTTTTAGTTATCGTCGACATTCCTCCCTCCTTCCAGCTCTCCTGCTACATCCGTCTACGAATACTCGTCATACTATCGTGAACTCTGCTGCCTCCCTGACCGCATGGACGGCAATTGAGGGGCTACGTCAACTCTCTTTCCAACGCCTTAGCTGCTCGACTCTAGACTCCTTCGCCCATACGTCGAGCCTCCGAACTAAGGCACAGTCGAAGCCATGTCGCAACAGGAAGAAGTTGTCTCGCCTCCCGGGGCCGATGATGCTCTGAAGCAGAAGCACGGATACCAGCATGAACAGAAGCAAACCAACAACGAAACAAAGAGACTCTCGTCTGGTACGGAGTCCGACTCCGAAACTGACAGTGACGACGACGACGATGTTGTATGCCCACCTCATGTCCCTGCAACGCTGTCTGCCGTAGTCGCACGACAGACTGCAACTCAACCTCGAACACAATTCTTACTAGACAAGCAGGCAACCGAAAATGACGCCTTTGAGGATGCTGTCGACTCTTCCCCCGTGGAGGAGAATGCCACTGCCCGCTCTCTCACAGCGAGGTCCATATCCGCCTCGAATATTCAGCCCGTCGAACAAACCCCAAAAGAGAAGCCCGTCCAAGCGACCTCTAATGGTACCCATGGAAAGGAAGATGATGAAGACAGCGACGACAGCGAACAAAATTCCGAATACTCTGCCGACGACAGGACGATAAATGACGAAGCGCCTGCTCCGCGGAAATCATCCGTTTCCCACCGCATTTCCAATACTTCCAACCTCGACAACGTCGATCTTGGTGATACCGATGGGACAACATCCTCACCGCCCACAGGTAACTGAGAGCGCATCCACATTCCACCGAGACACCGAAACACCAGCTAACGGGATTCATACAGAACCTAAAAGTCCACCGCAAGAGCCTCAGCAGATTCCCAAAACCATATCACTAAATAGTATCACAAACTCTCTTCCGTCTCTGCCTTGGTCACCACCAGCCGAACCCCCTCCCAAGAGCTTCAGCCCACCAATTGCTGCAGTCGCACCCCCGCCGCCACCACCCCCTCAACCAGCTCCAAGTCGAAAGCTTACTAGCCCTTTCTCCTGGCTTTCTCGTAACTCAAGCAAGGATAAGGAACAGCCATTGCCACCGGTGCCACCGACAAACCGAAGAAACACTGCCAGTTCGATTGCCACGCTCGCAAGCAATCCCGAGATGATGCTCAGCAAGTTGGAAGAGGACCACGACGGTGAAGCTGAAGTGCACCGAATTAGCCTTCGGGACAGATTCAAACAGCTCCGATTACAGCAGGAAGGTCATCTTGCAGCGGAGGGAGGCGAAGAACACGCCAATGCAACTGGACTCGGCATCACAAACACCCAAGAGCCTCACGCTGGCGAGATGCCCCCTCCATCGCCAGTCCCTGAACCTATTCCTGGGTTGGCTCCCGGAACCGTATCCGGCGTGAACGCCGGTCCTTCAGCCATCTCAGAGACACAGGTCGATTGGGACTTGTGGCAGGCTGTCGTTAACGAAGGCCCTGCAGCTGTAGCTCGCTCAAGTGCCGAGGAGCTGAACCGAGCCATCGCAACTGGTATTCCCAGCGCTATCCGAGGCGTTATATGGCAAGTACTGGCCAACAGCAACAATGACGACCTGGAGAACGTGTACAAGGACCTGTCTACTCGTGGCACTGATAGGAGCAAGGACCGACACAGCAACGGAACGACGGCTAGCTCACTCAGCAACGGAAACCTGAGCGTCCACAGTGGCGAGGCTGTAGCCTCCTCGGCATCTTCATTAAATTCGGGCGATTCGGGATCGAATGGTGCATCTGAGAAGACATCGGAGGCCATTCTGAAGGCACAGGCTGCCGCTGCTGCGGAGAGAAAGAAGAGGGAGAGGGAAGACGCTGCCAACCTTCAGAAACTCGAAAAGACCATCCGCCGCGACTTAGGTGCTCGGACCAGCTATTCTAAGTATGCGGCTGCTGCGGGCCTCCAAGAAGGACTGTTTGGAGTGTGCAAGGCGTATGCTCTGTTCGATGAGGGTGTGGGGTATGCCCAAGGCATGAATTTCTTGATCATGCCGCTGCTGTTCAACATGCCCGAGCAGGAAGCTTTCTGTCTGCTCGTGCGGTTGATGAACCAGTACAAGTTGCGGGACCTGTTCATTCAGGACATGCCCGGACTTCATATGCACCTCTACCAATTTGAGAGGCTGCTGGAAGACTTTGAGCCGGCTCTATACTGCCACCTACACCGCAAAGGCATTTCACCTCATCTCTATGCTACCCAGTGGTTCCTGACTTTGTTCGCCTATCGATTCCCTCTCCAGCTTGTGCTTCGCATTTACGACCTGATTCTTTCGGAAGGCCTCTCGGCGGTTCTTCGATTTGGACTTGTCCTCATGCAGAAAAATGCGTCTATTCTTCTCGGGCTATCCGACATGCAGCAACTGACAATCTATCTCAAGGACAAGCTTTTTGACGTCTACATTGACAAAGACCCGAGCCACGGTAGTATCCTCGAAAATGGCTTCTTCGGTAGCTCTACCTCTAGCATGGATAAAGAGGTCTACCGAGCAGATCAGCTTGTCAAGGATGCATGTGAAGTCAAGATTACCCCCGAGATGCTGAAGGCGTACACTATCGAGTGGGAGGAGAAGACAAGGGCCGAAAAGGATCGCGAAAACGAGCTCCAAGAGCTTCGAATCGCGAACCAGAACTTTGCCGTTAGAGTTCGAAGGTTGGAGGAGCGAGTTGAGGTATGCGATCGTGAGCAGGCCGATCTTGCCACGGAATTGGTTCGCACCAAGGTCGAGAACGAAGAGCTCAAGGATGAGAACGAGAGCCTGAAGGGTCAAGTTCGAGAACTGCGAATCGTCATCCAGAAGCAGCCAGAAGAGATTGAAGAAACATGGAAACTTGAACGAGACGACTTGATGAAACGCAACCTGCATGTTCACGAGGAAAACCAGAGGCTGGAGAAGGAGCTGAGCGAGTTGGAGGAGGAGCTGGTTGGTACTAAGCTGCAATACGCCGAGGTAATTATCTTTTTTCATCATCTTGAGGGCTTGTCAGCGGCTAAAATTACGCAGATCAACTCGCAGCACGAGACGCTAAGTCGCAAGTGGACTGATCTCAAGCGTCAGTTTGCTTAGGCGTCTCCTTCATTAGCAAGTTCTGGTTGCTTGATTCCTACCGAGCTCTTGGTAAGGCCGATCTTTATGTATACATCCATGACGTCTCGGATCGATCCCGCTCTTTCACCATTAATTATGGCGTCTTCCCCTGCTGGAACGGTATGCTTCTCTGGTAGTAGTCCCCGGCGGCAATGTGGTAATGAGGCAACACGCGGGAAGGCTAATGGCGGCATGTCTTTTTTCTACGTCTCAAACATCAATGATGAGTTCCCACCGTCTTAGTATGAGCTGACGGTGTTACATGGAGGCGTTTTGGGTTTCATGCTTTTCTTTTGTACCGGAAGTCAGAAGTAGATGAACTCTTGTATTGTTTAGTGAGGCTATGCCCGAGTGCAAGCCCGGCAGACGGGTGAAAAATAAATATGTTAGATGCATACAGTTCAAAACATCACAATTGAAAAGAGGGCACGAAGACCTTGATTATGAATTCAATTCATCGCAAGAAAAAAGTTCTTTTCATTCCCTATGGACCCGACCCGATACTCATGTGAAGCTCATATACCTTGCAAAGCCAAGGCAGCGAGAAATCCGTAACACCATACCGAGGGCGGATGCTCCACCGACATTCAGTTTCTTTACTTGTGGAGCTTGCGCTGGTAGAAAGCGAGCTCCTCGCCCTCCAGGATGTATCCGTCAGCGCGACCGGACTGACCAGGTCGGCTGGAGACGACGGCGTAGAGACGACCGGCCTCGAACTGCTTCTCAATGGCACTCTCGACCTTGCCACCGGCAGCGAAGCGGGCAGCCTGCTTCTTCTCGACGGCGTTGGACTTCTTCACCTCCTCCTCAGTCTTGCCCTCCTTGGCAGCCTGGGCCTTCTGGCGTCTTCGGCCGAGGGGCTGGCCGTAGTGGGCCTCGTACCACTGTCGGAAGGGGGCGGCATCGACCTGGACGACGGCGCTCTTGGTCAGGGTGTTGGTTCGGACCAGCTCGTTGTTGGAAGGGTGGTAGGCGACGGCGATGACACGGGTCTTGCGGGTGCAGCCCTCGGAGCCCCAGGCGAAGTTACCGGAGTCGAGACGGAGGGCGCGGTACTTGTGGTTGCCACCACGGGTTCGGACGGTGTGAATACGCTTGGGGCCAATACGGGTGTTGGCACCCTGGCGACCAGCCTCGAAAGCGCGCTTCTTCCCTGTTGTCAAAGGTCAGAACGTATGTTGGGAAAACATACGGGCTTTCGATTTGTTACGCACGGTAGTAGGCGCGCTTGGCACCGGAGGCGGATCGCTTGTGGCGGGAGTCACGCGAGATACCCATGATTGCGGTTTCTGCTCGAGAGGAAGATATCCTCAGGTGGTCAGCCAAAAAAATGTTTCCCGAGGGGGACGGCGGGGAGGAGGGAAGACGAGAGGGACAGCAACTCAACAATCCGTAATCAAACTCGGCAGCAGTCGACGTCGTTGATCAGAGCATTGAGTCGTACTTCTCGCGGTCTTGTACTCACCTGATGATGATGGCGGTCACCAGGCAATCGAATTGACGGATGTGGGAGGAGTGAACTTTTTGGCGGAACGAGCGTGGAGATCTGAATTGCAAGCAAAATTGTGGTTGTGGGCTGGGGTTTCGCTAGCGCACAGGACGGGCACTCCAGAGTGCGGGATTCGAGTTATTCCGGATAGCCCTCTGTGTCACGTGTGCGAAGGGTCTGTGACGTTCTTACCATTTTATGGCGCTGCGTGAGCTCCGTGGACAAGGATCCATAGTTACCTAATTAGGAAATTTCTTAGCGCTGAGGCAAGATTGACCTGCAAGTTTATATTCATAAAAGAGGAAAACATAAAACTTCTGGAGGCAGGCAGATACGATCCGAATTACTGTAGCTGTGAGGATATAACATTCACATTACTTGATCACTTTGATATCCGAACACTGAATGTCAAAGCCTGTTCGGTTTTGAGTGCTTACTGAGTGCTTACTGCGAATAAACCCTAGGCGGTATAAGAACTGTTACGCCCCAATGCGCTTTGAATGCCTCAAACCGTCCCGCGGCTGTCAAACGAGACAGTCAAACCCCTCCACATCTCATCCATGAACTAGCTCAAACGGCCCTCATGGATTTCTTAACGGCCAAATGCAGTCAGCGTTTGAAAAGAACGCTCATATATGATTCCAACCCAACCCCATTTGCAACCCATACTTCCATCCCTTTCCGCCAAACCTGACTTACTTGGATTCCTTCTTTCCATCCTCGGAAGCGTCTCCATTATCCTCATGAATGCTGTCGATATACTCGAGGATGACCTTGACCGAGTCCGGAAGCTCATCCTCGACGCTGGACTCGCCCTCCAAGTCCTCATTGTCAGGTGCGTGAACTGGAATGACATCTCGAGACCCAATTCTAATCTCCTTCTTGAACCAGGGAACCATGCTATCTGGGTTAGCAGGTGGCTTTAAGTTGTTCAAAGACAGGGTCGTTGAAACGTGGCCAATTCGAGGGAGGGGAAAGCTGCGAATCCGAGTCAATTGATTGCGCCTGTCGCCCTCCTCTTTCAACTCTGCGAGACTGGGCCATTCAGCGACACGGCCATCTTTGTTGGCAGACTGCCGACAGAAACAGTTGAGAATCGCGAAAACGGGCGAAAGATTATCCTGAGGCTCTTTCCCCTTGAAAAGTGAAAGTTGTCCCCCCTGATCGTTTCCGTCAAACTTGATCATGGCTTGCATATCCGCCATCTTCTGCAAAAGCCTGCCCTTTTCCGACTCGGCCATTTCCGCCTTGAATGCAGAAAGCTCAGCAGCGGTTTGTGGAATAAATGGTGACTTGCTGGCGCCCATGTATTGGAGATTGGCCATCATTCTCTGGAAAGCAGTTCTTTCTTTCGTCTCCCCGCTAACCCACCGTTTGGAGTGTGACCAAGAGGCCGTATTCTCGGGCCGGAAGCTTGTGGACGATTGAGGTTGTCCAAATCCAGAGCGGCCACTTTGAAACCATTGGACGTTGGAGGCTCTGGGACCCTTTGGGGTCTCCTGGGGAAGTAGATTGACGCGATTCAAGTTTGAACTGACAGGTGGCGTAGCTGACAGAACATGGCTCGACGAATCTTGTCTGCTGTGAGTTGGCCGACCGAGATAACGGTTATTGGCAGCGGTACTGACTTGCCCTGTGTAGTGTTGGTTAGCAGTTGCGGGGGAGCCAGTATGCTCAACTTGATTTCGGGAACCGTTTCGCGAATGGTATTGCTGCTTGAGACAAGCGTCAGCGCGAATCACGACTTGAAGATAGGTAAACGGGGCTTACCGAACTTTCCTGAGAATGAAAATGGTTAGGGGCCTGCTGTTCTGGAAGATTGATGAATTGACCATTAGTTCCCATTCCCTGGGCGGGCCCTGTGTATCCGGCTTGCTGCCCGAACTGAACCATTTCACCTGGCCCCATCTGCATCTGTCCATTGCCATGGCTAGGGCTGGTCCATGGACATGAATAAGCAGACTGAGTGTTCTCAAAAGGGGTGCTGTTCGACATCTGAAACTGCATGGGAGTTTCCGAAGAAGAGGGAGGTCCCATGTTGATGTTGAAATCACCTGATTGATGAGGTTGCTGATAGTCGGCAGGCATCCAGGCCTGGGTATTAGTTGGAACGGCATCGCCCGACGGTTGGTAAAGCGCCAAAGATGCACCTCGCTGATGAGATTGATAATGGTACCCATGATTCCAAGAAACCTGTTCCACGGGATGCAAAGGCGTTTGGACACGGGGGGTCTGAGTCTCAGGACCAGCAGGAACAAATTCCTGGTCTACGGGATAGCGCAAAACGACCTCGTCTGTTTGCACTGGATATGGCTGCGATGTGGGTGGACCATGGCCATATTGGTTGTCTCCTGGCCATGGAAGGTGAGGACCACAGAGCTGCGCGAGAACTGTCTCCTGTGAGTGATCCATTGCTGAGATGTTCTCAGCTATTGGCTGACCAGGCAGCTCATCGCTGGGATTCGAGGCTGGGTTTGTTTCAGGCTTGCGTTTGCTTTGTCGGGGCTTGTTCCTGCGGTTGGCTTTGGGAACGGCGGAAGGACCTTGTCCAGGCACCGCGGTTGAAGGCCCAGCTTCTGGAGATTTATGTGTGCCATTTCCACCTCCTTGATGGCTCTCAACCAAGATGGGCTTGAGCGGCGTGACAGGCTTCAGGGGCGTGGCAGGTCCAGCACTTGCAGGCTCGACCTGGGCCGAGTGAATTTCGGGTCCCTCCATGCCAGCTGGTTCGATCTTGGGCTGCTCATTCTTAACCCACTTAGCCTTGACTTGCTCATCTTTGACTTGATCAACCTTTGGCAGGGCAGTCGAGGAGGAAGCAGTCGATTGCTTAGGCTCATGGCGTGCGGCAAAGCTCCGGCGGCTAGACTCTACACTGGGTGAAAGGGCATCTTTCGAATTTTGCGACTCTTTAGGACCAGGCTTCTTCCTCGCGGTCCATTTCTTCTTCGGAGGAGGGCGCCCGGCTGGAGGATTAGCTTGCTTAGACGCTGATCCCAAAGAGGGAAACATATCGTCATATCTCTTGGGATCCAGAGTGTCCAGTTCAGAAGAAGGCTTACTTTCATCTTCGACTTCGGGTGCTGGGTCGGCAGCGTGCTTGACCAAGGCTAACTGGGTGAGATGAGCTGCCATGGTAAGTTTGGCGCCCGGCTTGAAAGCCGCCGCATTGGGGTTCATCTTCGCTGAAGGGACCTAAGATCTCCATATAAGCTTAATCGGAAAACAACGAAGTGAGGTTGTTCTTTGCCGCGGATGCGAGCGACAGAGAAGTCCGACGAGGAGGATCAACGCGGATCAGGTCAAGTAGGACTTGCTTCTGTTGAGCCTGCTTTTGCTGCTTCTTATCAACTGTTCCATGCCATGTTAGCTGAAGACATTTACAAGTCAAATGCTCTTGGAATTGGTGTTCACGGGATAGGCACAAAACGGCAAACATCAAGCATGAAGACGACGAATGTGATTTTCAACCATGGAAGTTTGTTCGAGGTACCACAGGCGTCTATACTTACTTTCGATTGCACAAGAGATCAAACTAGATTTAAAATCCAAGCAAAAGAAGATAAAAAAAAGGAGTGTGGACAGAGAGACAGTAGGAGAGCGCTGTTGACCAAGGTAAGGGGCGGATCAAAACACATACGCGTTGGGACCTAGGGCCCCCCATTGGTGTTTACGTACCTTGCACTCAGCGCCGAGAGCGCTGAAAACTGAGAGAGAGCAAGTTGAAAAAAAAAAAA
>JALNIO010001579.1:0-14221 GCA_023509875.1 Rugonectria rugulosa
CGAACGCTTGTAAGGAGTGTTGGAGCTGAGCTGGAGATCCTCAATGGCACTCGCCCACTTGACCAGCTTATCCTCGGCAAAGGCAGTCTGCATAATGGCAAGTCCAAAGGGCATTCCGGAGTCGGAGTGGATGCCGGCCGGGACAGTGATCATGGGGTAACCAGCTTGAGCAGCGATCTGGGGGGCCTGGGCAACATCGGGGGGGACGAGGAGGCCGTCGAGCTTCTTGCCCTTGTGGACGAGGGCGTCGTTGATGCCATTGCGGCAGCCATTCACGCAAAAGTCGAGAGCCTCCCAATAAGTCTTGTTCTGGATACCCTTGGAAGCAAGAGAAGCAAGAAAGCCGTCCTGGCCACTGGTGAATGCGGGATTACCCTTTCCGTCCTCGAAGGGGTAGCCACCCTCACTGCCATCGTTGTCGTAGTTGTACTGAACAATATCTTCCAGGGATCGAATCTTGGTGTTCTCGAGCTCGGAAAGATAGGTCTTGATGTTGTTGTAGAAATCGACCTTGACATAAGAGTACTCGGACTCGTTGGCGTATCCTCGAGTGGTGCCGTAATCCCAGTTCCAGCCATCGGGGCTGACAAGAGTCTCGTAGTTGGTAATCTCAGTGCCGTTGATGATGGTAGCTCCAGCAGACTTGATAAGGTGCAAAAGACCGAAAAGCTGTTTGAGTTGATCGTCATCAGCGTAGACCCAGAAGCTCTTCCAGGGAATGCCAAAGGTGGCACCCTTGAGAGCCTTCTTGTTAGTGAGGAACTGAGCGTATCCGTTCTTGGGAGTCTTTCCCTTTTGAGCAAGAGTGTAGTTGTCACGCTTGTCAATACCATAGATGGCGTCGAGGACAAGGGTAGCATCCTTGACGGTTCGAGCAAAGGCGCCAACGGTGTCTTGATGCTCACACTCAGGGACGACACCGTTACGAGAGGTCAAGCCAACAGTAGGCTTGATGCCAACGAGAGAGTTGCGCATGGCGGGGTTGATGACTATGCCAGTTAATAAAAATGCAAAATGCCAGGGAACATCCCATCAGCGAACTCACCACTTCCATCAGTCTCAGTGCCAAGTGAGAAAGCAATCGTGTTGGCACTGACACCCACACCCGAGCCAGAGCTGCTGCCGCCGGGGTTGACGGTCAAGTTGTAAGCACTGCGGACCTGTCCACCACGACCAGAGTAGCCCTCGGAGTAGTAGTTGGTGCGCATGTCAGCCCACTCACTGAGACCGGCCTTGCCAAAGAGGACAGCACCAGCCTCACGGAGCTTCTTGACTACGTGAGCGTCGCGGGGGACGATGCTGCCGAGAAGGGCCAGACTGCCGGCGGTGGTCTCCATGTTGTCCTTGGTGGCGATGTTGTCCTTGACGGTGAAGGGGATGCCGTGAAGAGGGCCTCGCACCTTGCCCCTGCGTCGCTCGGCATCACGCTCAGCAGCGATTGCCAGGACATCGGGGTTGATCTCCAGAAGAGAGCTGTGGCGTGTCAGCGAGGGTTACATTAAAGTTGAGAATGATCCATGTTTCCATAAAGCAATGCAATTGGTCGCCTCATATGCTGCTCGAGGTTCACGTGTGAATACTCACTTTAGGTAATTCTGCGTCTGGAAATTTCGGATCATGTAGCAAGTCACCAGCTGGACCGACGTAAGGCGACCAGAGCGCATCGCCTTCTGCATCTCATCAATCGTGGCCTCATGGAGCTTAAATCCGTGGCAATCGGCCATGGGAAACAGGTTGTCGGAGCCGGCATTCTCCTGGAGAGGGAGCAGGTTTTCCGGTGTGTGCTGGAAATGCACCTTGCCGGCGAACGCCTGGCCCAGCAAAAGGGCGGCTATTGACAGACGGGCGAACATGACGAAAAGCAGGATCAGCAGGCTGAGCTCGATTCCGGGACCGTCAAGGAGGGTAAAAAAAGCAATACAAAAGAGCGACGAGGCTGATAAGCCGTTGGAGAGAGACGGGAACGAGTCGAGGTTCTCTACGCGGGATAAAAGGCAATGTACCTTCTAAGATAGGCGGCAGATATCATAGGCAACCAACGAAGCTGGCCCTTGCTTCTGGACTCCGTACGACGTACTTCGTAAGCAACCGAGCAGTAATGGAGTCGCAGGGTTTGTTGTCCAGCCCTCGGCGAACCGTCTCCTTTCAACGGACTGAGCGGATGTCAGTTCACTCGCCGTCGACCTCTTCAGTTAGGTCCAGGTTGCTCCCACTGACTGGACCGGCACTAGACAAGACCCATGGGCCTTCCCTCTCTGCTTGACTGCCTCTTTCGTACTAAACCGACGGGGGGCCGGGCAGTGGCAACAGCGGCTTCAGCGACCCCCTCGCCGCAGCGCGGACCGCTCAGTGGCCATCCGGCCGTTCGGCGCAAAAGATCAGCGATCAATCCGCCTAGCTGAACCCGATGGATCTCATATGAGGCCATTTCAGCATTGAGGGTGGATATGAGTTCCTCTGATCCTCCGCAGAAACACCCTTGGCACCTTGTCTTAGTTGAGTACAGTGCCATAACGGGTGATATTCCGCCCATATTGATGACGAACACATCCCCCAACTTGGAAGTTTTTTGCTGGGAAAGGGGATGGGCTATTTCATTTTCGGTCCGTCAAAGAACAACTTTCGATGTGTGGAAGAATCCCATCAATAGTTCGCATGGCCTTGCTTGGGTCCCTGGTTGAATCTGGGGGATTGTCCATGGAGACCCTGGTTTATATTGCCGACCTTTCCGTCGGAGTTTTTCTTCATCATGGCACATTGCCACACGGCACCATGCCCAGAGTCAGAGTAAGACATCATCACCAGCTTGCACGTCTCCAAAGGCAGTGTGAACGGGATGAGGTTGTAGGCAAGATCCATCAGAATTGTCATTATATGCATTTCTGCACTATTATCCCATGAAATCGCTCGCAAGTATCGGTCACAAATCCAAGATCGCCGTAGGTCGTACATATTAATTCAACAATATTCCTTTTTCCCATTTTGATACTGCTTCAGCCGTTCATCTTTGATGTGTCGGCGCTACACTGTCCTTCATCTCAAAGTCCACTCTGACCAGGATTCCATCAGCGCTGCTCTCGCTCTGGTTGTCTTTCGACTCCCTCGTCGTCCGGAAGTTCCTCTCGGCCGATGTGTCTTGGCTGCTCAGCACGTTGTGCTCTGGCCGGAGGTTGAGAGACCGTAGAGCCGTCCCCCGTGATGTGCTGCTCTGTTTCCCGTACCTCGACTGTCCGCTGCTGCCCTTGCTGGGGTCCTTTCTCATGATGAACTTGTCGAACAGCGGCTTGATGCCCGGCACCGACAGGGAGATTAGGGTCGCTCCGATTTCCGAAACTTCGACGCCAAGCATTGGGTTGTATGACCATGATTGATCCGCATTCCATTGGCCTTGTATGACGAGTACGAGTCGCGTTATCGAAATGGCGATGACACTAAACTAAGTCAGTTTGGAGTGATCGGTGTTTGGGGCACGGGGACTTACGAAATACCGGGAAGAAGAATGCAGGCAAGTTGGATCTTCCGTCGACGAGGCATCTCCAAAATTCGGAGCATGACAATGGGGATGCCAAATAGCAAAAGATCGCAGACCAAGGAAACGGACGAATTGACGCTGTAGACCAATCCCCATTGCAGACAAGTGTATTTGTCGGCACCCGGTTGCCAATCGTAAGGCCACAATCCGGTGACTGGGCGACAATGAAAGATGAGCAAGAACAATTGTGGGAGGTATCCTAAGATAAGGAAGACGAAAACGACTCGAATCGCGATGCGGAGGCCATTGTGAATCTTGCAGAGGCGGTGGTACAAAGCCAGACCCGAGATTCGGCAGAAGAGGAGGGCGGTCGTGTAGATGATGTGGGCGGCAAAGTCCAAAACTTCGGACAGCTTGACGGTTTTCATGTCAAGCACATATTGAATGTATGCGTAGTGTCGGCCGGAACCGAGATCAATGAGTTTTATGCTCAAGGCGACAAAGGGAATGAAGGAGATCTGGTTAGATCAGTCAGTACAACGCTCAGGTCGAGCCGCATCCTCTTCACACAAACACATACCCAAGAAAGCAAGGTTAGTGTATCATCCAGACCGAATCTCTTGATGAGAAATGCTCGAGAGCCCAACCGTCCAAGGACAACGATGCTCGTCAACACCGCCACGAAGATGATGCCGGCAATGGCGGGGGCATCTCGACTCTGGCTCAGGTAGGCGGCCGTGTACTCGTCGGGAACCTTACCATCCTTGATAGCCTGGGTCACCTTGGAATCTGGCATGATGGGATACTGCGGTCGTCGTCTGGTAGCCTCATTCTTTGACGACCGGCAAACGACATATAAGCCAAAACGTCGAGAACAAAACTTGGGCGACCATTCCCTTATAGACCAGGGGTCTTCAAGCCACAATCTTTGTCACAAATCCGCGACAGGTACCAATTCCGATTCAGTCCTCCTACAGCTGGACCAGTCCAGAGCGGCGTGTGTGCGTGTGTGTGTGTGTGTGTGTGTGTGTGTGTGTGTGTGTGGGCTTTCCCGTGGCCAGGTCGGTCGGCACCGTCGACTAACCAAAGGATCCATCCCACTTTGCTCGAGCCTCCGACGTCAAACATCCAGGGCTTCACCATTTTTGGCACATGTCAAGTGGATGATTTACGATTTTCTATTCCGAGCCACGAGGGAATGATGGCACCAAAAGTCCAAGGCCGATGCCAAATTCGTTGATCACTACCTTAGTGTCAGTTACGTACAAGTACTGTCTGGGGGGCTTCCAGACGGCGATGAAGCAGACGGGACGAGTATACGGAGTAACACGGACGCCAACTACTCCCTAAGACACCCCTAATTACCGAATCAAACGATTCTAGCTTCCCTCCTTAGGCTATCGTTGACAGAACCACGTTGGCAGCCAGTAGCTCCAAGTCAAAGTCTGGTTCAACGCCGTCGCCGCCTGCAACCATGCCGCGCTATTTCAATCCCACGGCATGGCCTAATACGTATTTTTCACCAAAGAGAATGCCCAGGTGTTGCCAGGTTGCCAGGCACCCCAACTAAAAGGCCGGTAGCCTCAACTCAATCCATTCGGCACGATTGATTCCTGCAAACCACAACTCTCGGACGTGGGGTCCAGGGGCTTTGGCCATCACCTGCCCAAGAGAGTATAGTTTTTTGTCACGATTTACTCTGACAGTGGTCCTTTTTACATAAGGAGAAGTTTCTGCCATTTTCGCCATGGATGGCGGGAATATGAACAGTGGTTGATGGTCTAATGTAGGTACTCCGTACTGATTTCAAGTTCGAGACTCCAACCTCTAGAAGGAATTTGGAAAATCTTTCCAGGCTATCTTCATGGTGCAGCAGCAGGGATGAAAAGCGCAAATTACGCCACACTATTGAAAGTGTATAGGGATACCTTGTGCGAAGTAAGTATATCGACGCTGGTTCATCGACACTTGACTGTCACCGTGATATTACCACCAAGATATCGCCAACCAAGAAGGCCATCACTCATGGAAGTGTGCGAATGTTGACGCATAAACAAGGGATGACTGCCCAGACTCTACCCCTCCTTCAGCTCTCCAGTGATCACCCATCAGCGCACATCAGTCTGGCTGGGATGGATTCCTCCACTCCACTGACGCGTTCCAGTGCCCCGGGGCCGCGACCTTGTGAGGCGATTACGGGTTGGCAAAGCGTGCCGTACCGGGGGGATGGGAAGAAGCCGTTCGCCGGGGCCATGCCATTCGTGTTCCTGAAATTTTTCATTGAGGCATTATGTGAACTCCTCCCTTTTCTAAACCCCTGTCAGTCGCGACGGAGACTCTTCCTAGTAGTTCGCCGTGAAAAAAACTTTGAACAGGTGGGGGAAGTCGTCGGGTTGTTTCTCAGTGGCCCGCCTAATCTATCGTGGGCTCGAACAGGGGTCAGGGGGAGGGTTGGCAAGTTGGCTTCAGCTCCGGCCCCCCGTACCGGTAACAAGTTGAATACTCGTACTCCGTTTGAGCATTCGAATGTCTCCGACCATCCCCACACAGCCAAGTCGACGTAAGACTGCACCTCGATGGTTACGCGCGTTTCTTAAATTGGTGTCTGTATGCGTCGTATAGATGATACAAAAGGGATCGTGGCATTTTCGTTGAGAACATATGGAGTACATGATTGTCCTTCAAGAGGGATGTTATCTTGGGGTAGGTAGATTCATTTTCCAAAAGCAATGTCTGTCTTGCCACAATGATAAGTCTTATAAAGCAGATAACAAGCAGACTGTTTCTCTAAAGAACTCTTTTCGACCTGTGAGGCTTGGTGATTGCTGTGGTGAGATAAACAAGAGTTGCAGCCCATGTTACAAACGATCCCAGTCGCAATGAGATTCATTATACAATCACTCCGTCGTCCTGTTGTAGTACCTTTCTCAGTGGCTTCGGATTATATCCTTTATAACAAGGACCAGGTACCGATGAATTCACCAAAATTGTCAAGCAGGCCGTGATATCAACGCAAACTATTACAATTAAACTCTCAACTATCAGTGGCATAACCCACCACCCACGTTGAACGCGGTTCGAGAACCAAGTCCCTTGTCAACCAGCTTCATAACGCCCGCAACTAGAGGTCGGCAACATCCGTCAATCAAATATACCCTCCCTGTTGAGAGCTCATGTGATGCGTACCCCATGGCGAGAGCGAACCAACGCGCGGTAGGGGAGTCGGAATCCTGTGCCGAAGCGCTGGCCAGCCCATTGCCAAGCCGGCAAAGCTGCTCGCGCCCGAGTCGCCATTTGCGACCCAACCCTGAAGTCCACCGCAAGCAATGATTTCCTTCACGTTGGGGGGGCATCTCGCCGGCTTTCTATTTCCACAAACAGCCGAATTTCACAGTAATAACACCCTTGGAGCGGCGAATATCACAAAGCAACCTCCGGCCGGTACGGCGGGTTAGGACTTTCTCGGCTTCGTCCTTGTATGTTTCGCAGAGATGGTGTACAAGTGCGGGCAGCTCAACACCAAGGAGAGCATGCTTGATGCTGCTACGGCTGAAGGCGTTGCCGAAACTACCGGCAGCGATAAGGGGAATATGTTTGCCGGGATGGCAGTCGCAGCCTGTTCTCTTGAGGACCCCTAGGTCACGTTGGAAATTGTTCCATTCAACAAGATTAGGATGGATAGATATTACACAACCAAAGTTGAAGCCTACTGCAGGATATCACCAGCCTTGGTGGTTGTGTGGAACTCGGTATCGTAGTTCTCCCTGCACACGTCGGCCACATTCTCCTCAGAAATTATACATTGATAAGTGTCTGGATAGGGGTAATGACTTTTGCCGAGTTAGGCTCAACAACAAATGGGGAAAGCGTAGACAAGTTTCCACGGGAATCCAGTCAAAAATTGCCTCGGATACGTGTTTATTTTCTTTTGGATTCTGTCTCCGTGGCAGTCCTCGCGAGACAGATTCCGAAAGACAAAAATCCGGCTACGAAAGAAGACTTGCAGGTCAAGCTCCCTGGCATAAGAAGCGCCTGGGTCAACAGCTGTTTTGTGTTTAACAAGCCCATCGATGCGCTCCTTGAGGGGTCTGTTAAACATGGCCGTAGGACCAGACGAGTTTCTCACCAACGGGAATGTTCCTACTTCATGTATCAACACATGAGTGATGACTCGCTAAGGGTAACATGATCATCCGAACCAAGTTGTCCTACTGTGCGACATTTGACAGATACTTGTTCATCCACGCAAGTAGTGGCGGCCATATGTCTACCATGATGTTTTGCACTCTGTCCAGCCGTTGATTGGTTGTATCTAATTGCTTGTGAATTTCAGCATCCCGTTCTGCTTGTTTTCCATCGGCCAGCTGTCTTTATTCAATTATCTCCTGTAAATCGTACTCTCTGGGTGGTACTGTCGGCATGGACCGGTTCGGAAGCAGGTGTGTGGCCATGGATGAATTGGGCACTGTGGAATAGATTGCATGCTTCCTGTACGACCGGCTTTATGCCTCCTGCCCAAGAGGGCTTCCTTCGTAATACTTGAAATTAAGCAAGTAGCCGGCTTAGAATAAGCCATTCTGCCTGACCATGTGCATGGATCCGCTTACCTCAGGCCCTGGCATATCGTTTACCCATCAATATCTGGCTTCCAAACAAGCACAGCTCAGTACTGCCGCTTGTCGAGGCGAAATTCCACCAGCCTCTTTGCAACATATCTCACTGAGCTCCAGCCTGTTTTCCCACTCAAGGTAGCCATCTTGAGGGAGGGGATCAAGACGGGAGCATCATTGCTAGGTTTCGTCATGGCACCGACCACCTTGAACCTCAAAGTGAGACGTCGAGGGTAAGGAACCTATCCCGGTCATACTCATTTTCGACGTCAGTTATATTAATCATGGGATGGTAGGTACTTCACTGCAACTACGCGGAAGCTAATACCAACCAGCGAGGTATAGGCCTATTTGGCGGTGATGGGATTGAGTTGGTCCACTGATGAAGTTGGGCGTGGTGGCCGTAGTGACGTTTGCTCATCCCTTGACTACCAGGTAGCTGGATCTAGTGGTGGTTGCTTGATGGAGAGAAAACTTCAAGCTCAGCATAGCTTCAAGTTGTTGTAGGTTTCTCTCAGCTTTTTTATCTAATACTGTATGACGATCAATCAATACATTTCATCATCCTTACTCTATTATATACTTCATTAGTTTTCCAATCTTCGTCTTGGCGTTTTTCTCAACTTCCCTACCCTAGACCCGAACCACAGCCTTTTGGCCAAATATTTCATCCAGTTGAACAGCATGTACTCGCTTGCTCCCATTTCAATTTCGAACAAATTCACAAATCAATCTCAATGCCAAGTCTCCTCCCGCACTTTCTCAAGCTTTCCTCCTGAGCAGTGCGGTAAATCTCATCTGCATCGCCCAGGCTCGCGCCCAGCATCTCCTCCATCCCTTCAATATCCGGTATTGCCTCGGTATCTTGCGGCGCCGATTTCGAGCCCAAGTTGGATTGGAAAATGCCTGCGGCTGAGAGAGGGAGAAAGTCTTCGTACGTCATCGGGAACGCTTCAATGTACCCTTGGTCGAGCAGCTCGCCTAGTCCGTGGCGTTTTGAGAGCTTTGCGTCTGCGCCTTTGCGAGTCACCTCAAAGGTGCAGTAGATGAGATCACGTTTGCGCAGCTCGCTCCAATCGTCGGGATATTTTTTGAACACGCTCTCGATCAATTTGTCAAACTCCTCCGCGCTCGGCGCCGTCGACGCCCGGGCCGCGATGGCCATGGCCTCGTCAAGCAGCTCGTCGTACAGCTTGCGACCAGCCGGCGTGACGGCAGCCCCGCGCTCTTCAATCTCGCCGAACCGCGCGCGGTGCGAGCCTTGGATGAGGGATTCGATGGGCGAGCCGCTCTCGGCCAGGAACTTGATAGGCTCCTCGATGGCCAGGAAGCTAGTCTGTCGGAGGAGAATGGGACACGAGCGCGGGGGAGGACCCTCGATTCTGTCCTTGACCTTGAGGCCTTCCGACTTCATGCGCTCTTGGGCGGTGGTGATGCAGAGTGTACGAGGGGTGAGGTGATTGATATGTGAGCTGCGGAAGCAAGCAATGTCTGCCAAGATGGGATGCTCCGACTTTAGGCACTGGTATTCCTCATGCGACGCCGCCGCAGTCGCATGCCAGCTAAAGGTCTTCATCGCTTCCGCAACGAAGCGCTGGCCTTGCTCGTGAGTCAATCGGCCATTCTGGGCATCCCCCAGCTCCAGCAGTTGCACCAAGCCATCGCTGAAGATGTTGCGCCTGGCCAGCAGCTCGACAGCCAAGGTCCGGGCCTGCCTGTCCCTGATGAGCTCCGGCCTGAGGACCGAAGTGAAGACGCGGAAGGGGTTCTTGTGTAGCGACCTCTCGTCCCTGGGCCGGAAGCACGTCGCGTGCATGGGCAGACCGGCGGCGGACAGGTCGTAGTATCCGACGGGGTACAGACCAATCAGGGCGAAGACGCGACGGACGGTCTGGAGCTCATGGGGGGTGCCCAGACGGATGGCGCCGTGGCGCTCAACGTCGAGCCTCGAGGTCGACACGTCGCCGTAGCGCATGGCCAGGACCTTGGGGTCGAGGGCGTTGCCAAAGGTCGACTTGTTGACGTCGTCGACGATGCGGACGAGGTCGCCGTAGAGGGGGACCTCGGACTTGTACATGGCCGACATGGCCAGGGTGAAGGAGGTTCGCAGATCATCGCGGTCGACCCATGATTGACTTGAGGAGGAAGAGGAGGGAGAGTGGATTGCGCTGGGAGCCATGTTGTGAAGAGACGATACGAGTTCCAATGACGATGCTGATCAGGTTTTGAGGCTCAAAATGGAGGCATCTATATGAGCGTTCGTGGTTGAGATGCTGGCGATGCTTGTGTAATCTATCGCTGACTTGAGATAAGAAAGATACGATATCCAAGGCAGGCGGTGATTGATACGAGTCCGTTCCATCCAACTAAGAAGCTCTGGTCTTTTTATCTTTATCCATGAATCTGCTTCATCCAATTTCACAGTTCCAAGATCCAAGATCCAGATCCGAACATGCCTTTGTCCGTTCCCCAGGACCCGGGATCTGACACGACGGAATCATTCGGCCAAAATCCAAGTGTCCGACCTGCATCCTCCCTCCTGATTTGACAATTTCGCATCCGTCGCTTCATGTCAGGCGCGCCCAAGATGTCAAACCGGCTGGTCTGTGGAGTCGTCACAACACCACGGGCGCTATCATAAGGCTTAGCCCGAAACTGCCCATGGCTATCCAGCTCGAACGGCCAACTGCCGAAGAGAGCGGTGATGCTCATTGGTAGGTTCTCTTGAGCTGGGGTTGTACAGAGTCTGGCAAGTTGAGAAGCTTTCCCCGGCAGCCCGGATCAGGCGTTGCCGTCTTGACGAGAGTGGTAACCTGCGGCGGCGATGCCTTCATGGCCATGCAAGTTTCGGCAAAAGACACTGGAAGCCGAACGATATATCCGAATTTCGAGACTTGCCAACCAAGGTCGATTGAGTTCTGAGCTGGTGATCTCGATCTACCCGGGCTTCCCACCTCATTCTGGCTTTCCGTGTTCCGATCCGACGGATCACTGACGGGACGTTGTCGTAGCTAACCAACAAGCCAATACCCGCTTCAATTGAACCTCAGATAAGCCATTGAACATGATTATACCTCCCAATTCATATAATTCAATGTCAATACGAGCTCAATGCCTAAACACCCCCTCCCTTGTTGCCTCTGTTCTAACCCGACGGAATCTCATTCACCGGCGCAACCGGCCTCCCCGTCCTGAACAAGGCCCTGATATTCTCAAAGCACTCCCTCTCCCCCTTCCGGAACGCCAGGTCCGTCAGCCCCGCGACGTGCGGCTGAATCGTCACCCTGTCGCTCGTTCTAAAGTAGTCGTTGATGGCCGGCTCGTTCCAGAACACGTCCAGTCCCGCCCGCGCAATCTTGCCGCTCTCCAGCGCGTCGATGAGGGCCGGCTCGTCGACGACGCCGCCGCGGGACGTGTTGACGAGGAACGAGCCGTGCCTCATGGCTGCGAATTCCCTGGTGGAAATGAGGTTTGTCGTTTCTTTAGTTAGAGGGCAGTTGATGGACACCACGTCCGATTCACCCAGTAGTTTGTGCAGTGAAGCGCAGTACGTCGCGCCGTACTTGGTCTCCTCCTCCTCGCTCAGCCGCCTTCGGTTGTAGTACTTGATGCGCATGTTGAACGCAGCAGCCCGCGTCGCCAGATGCTTCCCAATGGCCCCCATCCCCACAACGCCCAGCGTCATGCCCGACGGATCCTTGCTCGGCACGACGGGGTCCTTCCACAGGCCCTCCCTCGCGCACCTCTCGGCCCTCGTCGTGTCCCTCACGACGGCCAGGACCAGGAACAGGGCCATGTCGGCCGTGGCCTCGGCGACGGCGTCGACGCTGTTGCAGAACCAGATGCCGTTGCGCGTCAGCCAGTCGAGGTCGAAGTCGTCGTAGCCCGCGGATGCTGAGGCGATGATGCGGCAGTGCGGGGTGAGGGGTTTGAGGAGCTGCTCGTTGAAGGGGTGGTAGGGCCCGCGGCCCATGCGGATGATGAAGGCGTCGATGGGGCCGTGTTTGGCGATCATGAGAGGGAGCTGGACGAGTGCTTCTTGGTGATTCTTGACATTGAGGACCTGAAACGTGAGTCTTCAGTTTGTGTGTGGAGTGATGGGTTATCAAGGACTACAAACATCGTAGTCAAAGTCCTTCTTGAACACTTCCAGATACTCATCACCAACAAACTTTGGGGTTCCCAGAGATACCACTCGAGGCTTTCTTGACTCATTGACTGGGTGAGACATGACGGGAAAAGAGGTTTGGTCTGGCAACGCAGTCTTGTGCCTCTTTGAAACCTCTTTACCTTGATGAACAAGATCTGGATACAATTTGGCTAACAAACTCGCAACTCCTCCGGCATCTAGCCGTCGCTTGGCATCAAGCCAAACCCACTAATGCCCGGTC
Source organism: Rugonectria rugulosa (assembly GCA_023509875.1). Classification (NCBI taxonomy): domain Eukaryota; kingdom Fungi; phylum Ascomycota; class Sordariomycetes; order Hypocreales; family Nectriaceae; genus Rugonectria; species Rugonectria rugulosa. Next base: position 12,474 of record JALNIO010001579.1, read on the forward strand.
GGCAATACCTACCTAGTTACCATGCGCATGGTAGGATGAGAATGGTCACTGTGGAGTCGTCAGCTGCACCGATGAGGGGCATCACGGGCTGGTTGTGGTCTTACTCGACCGTGATGAAAAGGATACGAGGGAAGCTCCTCTCTACATTTATTTCACCGTGGCTTTCCGTATCCAATCTGTTGACTGAGACCTCCAACCTAGGAGAGTAACCATTAAGCAAAACAAGCCCACCCAATTAATCCGTCTGCTCTCCTCTGCCTCCCATCCCGCTCACAAGCAATGCCCACCAGCAATGCCCCCGGTTCCGTCGTCTAGAGTCCTCTGCACAGATCTATCGGCAACATCCTCTCAACTCGGTTGATGCGGATCCTTGAAGAAAATCACCTGTATGGTCATGTCGTCCCTCACGCTGCGACTCAGCGGAGGGTACGTCGTCATCGCCCCCAGGAACACCTTTCTCCTCGTCCCACCCAACGCATTCTTCGCCAGGCACACGGCCGCGTTGTCGAGGTCCTCAATGACAAAGTGCTCCGACGACGCCCGCCACATGGTCTGCAGCCGGCCCTCGTGCTGCGTCTCCCTGAACGGCTCCGGCTTGCCGGCCTTGACGGCAGCGAGCCAGCGGCTCACGCAGTCGACGGCGGCCTCGTTGCTCATTAGGTCCCATAGGCCGTCTGACGCCAGAATGACAAAGTCCTCGGTTTGCACTTTTCGCGTCGTGATCTCGGGCTCTGCAGACATGTAGGGTGGCGTCTCGTAGTCGGGGCGTGGGCTGCTGCCGTAATAATCGTCTCTTGCGTCTTCAATCTGCTTTTTTGTCCACTTCCATCTGTGGTCGCCGAAAGCTCTAGTAACAGCTAAACCAAGCAGTCTTCCTGTTCTAGGATCGAGAATCTTGTCCTTTTCACCCGGGTGCTCCTTGTCGATTCTGGCTACCTCGTACCTGTTGAAGCCCGTCTGGTCGCGACTCAAACAATCCGGCGTGTACTTTTGCTCCTCAACCGACCACGAACCGCGCACGGCTCTGGAATCCCCCGTGACGGCAGTACGAAGAGTCAACGTCTCCGGGTCGTAAATGGTGAGAAGAGCACATGACCCAGCAATGGCCGGGGCAATGGCAGCAATGGCTTCTGCTGCACCAGGTGCATGGCCTGACTCCATGGCCTGGAGCGCCTGGGTGGAAATACGGTCATCGAGACGCAGGAATGCCTTCCTGATGGCACCATCGATAACTTCACGGGAAGCGACCGACGGCAATTCAGAGAGAGAAACGGATATGTGTGGCACCAGGGCCTTTTTCAAGACCTGTGAAGTAGCCCAGCCGCTGTCAACAGTTAGAATCGACTATTATTCTATTGCGGTTACTCGAAGCAGAAAGGGGGAAAAGAAAAAAAGAGGAAAAAAGAAACTCACGCATGACCATCATAGACTCCGGAGAATAGGGTCTGGCCACCGCCAACTCCCTTGCCAACGGCGACATCCCACTCGTCCTCAACAGGATTGTTACTTGACAACCGAGCAACGTCGACTCGGCCGGATACTTTGTCCTTTGACGCGAACTTGAACGTGTGAGAGTCCTCACGCAACCTGGCATTGGCGGTTTCCAAGTCAATAATCTTGACAGGAGACTCTGCAGAAATGGCGGCCTCAGTGAGATCGTCTTGAAGCCGGCGCACCGGTTGGCCAGCACTTTGAGTCTTGGAGTCGTCCTTGAAAAGTTGCCATCCGACGAGACCGACAACCGCGAA
>JALNIO010001579.1:15311-48410 GCA_023509875.1 Rugonectria rugulosa
TCCCCCCATGGCATGACTTGTCGATGGCTGTGATACGCCTTTACGGACGAGAAAACAACATGTACATGTTCCCGGATGACATGGAACCAAGGTTCAGCCCAACCAACAAGTGTGTGTGCGTGCTGCGTTGGCGTTGGGTTGGGTTGCCTTGTCTTGTGTGCAAATAACATAAGGTATCCTACATGTACAGTAGGTACAGTGCAGTACATGACTGTATGAAAGACATTTCTTATCAATCATCTATCACGGGCTGAGACATCTAATCCGGGACAAATTTCCATCCGTCATTTCGCACAAAAAGAAAGGAAAAAATTGTCCCGTTACGGCGTCCCCTCGATGATCATCCGCCTTGCCAAGGGGTCAAAAAGCAACGACGGGAACCAATAGCAAGCAGCAACACGGATTCCCAATACCCAGACATCCCGGATGACAGGCGACAGATGACAGATGTCAATTCAAATGTACAACGCCATTAACCCCAAGGTTCCCTTTTAATACCCCCCTTCTTTTCTCTAAATTTCAGCTGTTTGCAATCTCCTCGGCCTCGTCCTCCCAATCTCCGTCCTCCTCCATCTTCTCGTTGACCTTGTACTCTGCATCCCCGGCCAGGCCCTCGCTATCAAAGTCGTCCACATCCATGTCCGTGTAGTACTCGTCTTCTTCGTCCTCGTCCTCCTCGCCCTTGCCGCCATTCTGTGCCTTGGCCTTCTTCTTTCGTTCCACGTTGGCTTTTTGTTCTTGTCGCCGTGCTTCCTTTTCTTGCCTTCGCTTCTCCCATCGCTTCTCCAGCTCTTTAATCTCCTCTTTACTCTTGTGAATGTATTCGTGCCACATCACCTTGCCCGAACATACACCTTCCTCAACCTTGGTCAAACGGAGTCGCATTCGGGGGCCGAGCTCCACCAGCTTCACAGCGCGGCGCTCGACATTCTCCTCTTCGTCTTCCGCCTCTGCCTCGTTTTGCGCGGCTGCTTGCCGGGCTTTTGCGGAAAGAACCTTGCGAGTTGTAGACCCGACCACCTCAATCTCGTTATCAGTGTCAAGCTCACTTCCGCTCGTAGCATCTGATATGTATCCCTCGCCATTTTCGCCTCCGATCATGAAGTCTGCAATGTCGTCGAGCTTGCCAAGGTTCGGCATCTTGCCTTTTCGACTCGTTTTCGATGATAGGAATTGCTCAGCAGCATTTAATCTTCGAAGAGGTTTTGAAACCCCCGTTGATCGTGTCGTGATGGCATAGTGTCGGAAATTGACGATAAAGGTACCATCGTCTTCTTCAGATTGTTCGCGGTTGAGGAGTAGAACTCGTCTAATTGACTTGAGCGGTGTAGCTTGGGGATTAATTGGAGGAAACAGGGATTGGAAAACAGTCGTGGTGAGGGACTCGAGGTGTCGAGGAACTTTAGACTTGGCGTCTGAGTCGGGACGAGTAAAGTTGTTCATCACCAGCTGCATAGATGTTAGAAAGGGTATGCCGGTCGGGAATGGGATGGCAACGTACCAAGGGCGGAGTGAGAAACTCCTTGCCACCACCCTTGGGATGTCTCTGCGCTCTTTGCACATCTTTGCATAGCGAGTACTTCTCGACTCGAAAATTCAACGTCGGGCCCCTGGGTGCGAGAGCGACTCGTAGGTTCGTGTTGCCGCCCTCGGATCGAGAGAGGAGCATCATGTGGGTAACACCAAGAGGACCGCACATTACGACGTAATCTCGAAGTCTGTTGCCTCTGCGCTCCTTCAATCGACTGGCGGTACCCGGCTCCATGACCTTTCGCACGTCGGTAGCAAGCTGGCTCACGCTGGAACCGACCTCACCGGCTCCAATTCGGATCACCATACTCTTGGGGTTCTTCGCATTGGCATGCCCGGCAGCATCCACCTCCGGGTTGTTTGCCCCGAGATGGGTTCTCTTCTTGGTTCTTCTGCGGGCCATGGTTTGAGCTGGTTCGGGGGTTTGAAGCTTTCAAAATTGCTGGATCCAGAAGCTGGACTCTGTCGCGAAGCGCAAAGGAAAAAAAAAGTTTTGGCGGGGATCAGCGATAAGATTAGCGCACGTGCGATAAGATAGATACCCCACTGAAATTTTCAGAGATGGGCGTTGCCTTCCCTCTCGTCTTCGCTTTCGTCTTCTCACTCGCAGTCGTAACTTTACTGCTACGATGCAACAATTCGCCAAGATGCCGGGCGTGAAACGGAGAAAGATTGCGCAAGACGAAGCGCCAAAGACGAAAAAGGTGGTCAAGAAAGATGCCTCTGAAAAGGTCTCGGATGTGTTTGAACCCGAGTCGGAAGAGGAATCTGCTACTCTCGAGGAACCCTCGACAGAAGAATCCAACGATGCTCCCAACGATGCTCCCAAGAAAACTTTTAAAGATCTTGTGAGTCATTTCCCCTCATCGCATACACTTGTACTTGCTGACCTTGTAGGGAATTGTCGATGCCCTCTGCGAAGCCTGCGAAGCCCTCAACTACAAGCACCCGACCCCGATCCAAGAAAAGTCAATTCCTGTTGCCCTCCAAGGTCGTGACATCATCGGTCTTGCAGAGACTGGCAGCGGAAAGACTGCTGCCTTTGCACTCCCCGTCCTCCAAGCCCTTCTCGACAAGCCTCAGCCATTGTTCGGTCTCGTGCTCGCTCCCACGCGAGAACTGGCAACCCAGATCGGCCAAGCTTTCGAAGCTCTGGGTTCCCTTATTTCTCTACGATGCGCTGTCATTGTGGGAGGGCTGGACATGGTTCCTCAATCGATTGCTCTTGGAAAGAAGCCACACATCATCGTTGCGACTCCAGGTCGTCTCGTGGATCATCTCGAAAAGACAAAGGGCTTCTCGCTCCGCACCCTCAAGTACCTCATCATGGACGAAGCTGATCGTCTGCTCGACATGGACTTTGGTCCTAGTATCGACAAAATCCTCAAATTTATTCCACGGGAACGACGAACCTACTTGTTCTCGGCTACGATCAGTTCCAAAATCGAGAGTCTTCAGCGCGCCAGTTTGAGGGATCCCGTGCGAGTGAGCATCAGCTCCAACAAGTACCAGACTGTCTCGACTCTGCTGCAGCACTACGTCTTTATCCCCCATACCCAGAAGGACACCTACTTGATCTACTTGGTCAACGAGCACGCCGGCCAATCGACCATCATCTTTACACGCACAGTTTGGGAAACCCAGCGCATTGCCATTCTGCTTCGCACTCTTGGCTTTGGCGCCATTCCCCTACACGGCCAGTTGTCCCAGTCATCTCGTCTCGGTGCGCTGAACAAGTTCCGATCAGGCTCGCGCGATATTCTCGTCGCTACCGACGTTGCAGCCCGTGGTCTGGATATCCCCAAAGTCGACGTCGTTCTCAACCTTGACCTCCCTCAGGATTCCAAGACGTACATCCATCGCGTGGGACGAACAGCGCGTGCTGGAAAGTCGGGTGTGGCTATCAGCTTGGTAACCCAATACGACGTTGAGATTTACCTGCGGATCGAGGCGGCGCTGGGCAAGAAGCTGCAGGAATACCCGACAGTCAAGGAGGAAGTGATGACGTTTCAGCACCGCGTAGAGCAAGCCCAAAGACATGCAAGAAACGAGATGAAGACTTTGACAGAGGAGAGAGGAAAGAGGGGTAGCACACTCAAGGGAGGAAAACGCGGGAAGCGAGATGGCAAACGGAGGAGAGATGACATGGACAAGGAGGAGGGTTGAAAGTTTGTGGACTTGTTTAATACCTACTTAATGACAAAAGTTTTCAACTTCTCCCCCGTTGATGACAACTTTGTGTGGAAACGCCAGACCAAAGGGGTGTGCTCTAGTTTGAGACTGACTGACTTCTAACAGTACGGCTTACCAAGACATGTCTATAGACGTCGTCAATCTTGTCGTCTTCATGCCGGCGCCACAAATCATCAGTGAGAAACAGTATGAAATCGTGTAAGCAGCACATACCACGACCAAAACAGTCCATCCGTATTTTAAAACGCCCCCCGCTCTCATCTGTTTGAAACGATTCCCCAAGTTGTGGATTCCCAAAACATGTTTAAGGAGGATTCAAGTCTAGCTGCATCCTCTCACTCTTGGCATCCGCTCGTCGTTTCATCTCTTGCCGCTTTCAATGTCACCTTTTTGCAGGGCTGTCGGGCGGCCGCTCCCGAGACTCTGCTTTTCAGACTGAGGTTTAGGGCGGTTCTCTGAGGGAGATGAAGGATCGTCGGCTCATCAAGCTGTGTGCTAAACGCTAACTCGACAATACATACATCCGTACTCTACATAGGTAGGTAGACCTCATATGAGGGTCGTGTATAAAAGTCAAGGACGAGACTCGTGCTTGGTATCACTATTGCTGACATTCTGTTTCAATACATTCGCTTGTCTTTGGTGCCAGCACCATCCATTCATTACAACAATCAGGTATTGTAGAACTACTTTTAATCACTTTTACGCATTCACTACATTCTCGATCAATAGACCTTCGTTTCCTGACATTGCAAAATGCTTTCTTCGGCCATTCTCCTCTCTCTCGCCGCCTCTGCCAGCGCTCACATTGCCTCTTGGAACGAGGGCATGTACTGCAAAGTAAGTCCAAGCCCTTCCCTGATTACACCCAGCCGTCTTAACAGGCTACAGGGCGGCAACGACTCCTCCGTCGACAACCCAAACACCAACCTCGCCGTCAACCCGCTCTACAACCTCACCAAGACCGAGTGGTGGATGCAGGCCGACCGCGGCTGCGACCTCGTCCCGCCCGCAGACGGCGAATACCTCGAACTTCCGGCGGGAAAGTCCTTCATGACGGAGCTGGCCAACAACCGCGCCTTTACTACGCTTTCCTACAACGGGACCCTCACCACCGAGTGGCAGGATGGCAAGAACCGGTCCATGCCCTGGAGGGGGCCGGGCAATCCGGCTGGGTGTCTCCTGGACGGCGGCGATGGCTCGGGGGGTGAGCTGCACACCCGCAGCATCGAGGCGACGGGCGGTACGGCCTGGGCCATCTCGTACGAGAGCGACATCTCCAAGGTGACCATGGACAACCTCGTCGTCTTCTCTGTGCGATACTAGTGCGTCTTCCCCCTGTTTCTTTTATGAAAGTGTTTCAATCCGCTTACTGGTCCAGCTCGCCCTTCTTTCGCGAGACCTGGTACGACGTCCCAGCCAACATGCCCCAATGCCCCGACGAGGGCTGCTACTGCGCGTGGCTCTGGATTCCCGACGGCTGTGAGTGATTTCCAAGTACCACTTGGTCACGCATGCAATTCTAACGAATATCGAGGCGGCCAATCCAACATGTACATGCAGAACCATCGGTGCAAGGTCACGGGCAGCACGTCGACCAAGAAGCTGGGCACGCCCAGGGCTCCCGCTTGGTGTCGCCAGGAGCCCAGCAAGTGCGTCGCTGGTCCCAAGCAGATGATGGCATGGCACCGTAAGTTTTGGACTTTTTGTTGCAAAGCATTCTGCGAATATGTGGATGAAAAAGGGCTGATGGATGTCTAGAGCTGGATGGTAACAATGTCGAGGCGCCTGAGGGCAAGTCGCCTACTTACAACCAGAACATGGGATTCTTTGACGGCGCGCAGGACGATATTTTCGCCGACGATGAGTAAACTGTGCGACTTGTCAGTGTGGGCTTGATGAAATATCGTGAATGGGATGATAGAAGGAGTTATACAATGACCGGCTTCTGTTTCTCCGGAATGGCTGCCAGTTATTCCACTATTTGGATATCAAAGGCTACCGACTTGGACATGATACTTGTTACTCGGATTGTACCTCCGCCGGCCTGCGGAATATAGTGAGTCAGCTATTAGTTGGTTGCTTATTACCATTGCCACGCCGTTGCTGTGTAATCCCGTAGTGATGAGAGAGGCATCCAGCGAAAGGCAAAGGCCATCCGGACAATTACAGTGCCAAAGTCCTCAATCCCGGCGGCAAATAATACGAATATTTGCTGAATTGTCCCGAGAATAGAAAGTTGGCACATTATGCAATGGCATGATTCCCTCGCTCTTCGCTCCCCCTAAAACCTCGCGTCGCGAAAGTAGCGAAAAGGCGCAGTCACATTCTTGCACCGACTGAACCAATGACAAGCCATTGCAAAGGCTCCTTCAGCGCCGTCTCACGCATGTCAGCGGCAACACGGAGCCGAACGGTGTGGTATTCTGCTGTGTCCATCTCCGTGCTCCGCGTCTCTCGGCCGAGTGAGGGATGATTTTCTCGGCCTTCTTGCATTTACCTGCGGACAATTCATTCAGCGGGCGATTCTTTGGCGTTTTTAGCGGTTTTCGAATACGATTATTCAAAAGTGTAAGATATAGTCTGCGAGGAAGTCAAAGTATAAGTATAGATGGTATCTGCTGCGAAATGGTGAAATGCCCAACAACCAGCACCGCCAATTCAACTTACACACTCAATAACAAGATTACCTACAAAACCAGCTTCACTCTACCAAGTCAAGAAAAAGAATCACTCTACTCTTTATAAAAATGCCTGCCTCCAACTCCATCGCAATCATCGGCGCTGGCCTCTCCGGCCTCTGCCTCGCCCTGGCCCTTCACCAGCAAAACATCCCCAGCACCCTCTACGAGACCCAGGCCGCTCCCCTCGACATTGGCGGCGCCATCATGCTCTCGCCCAACGCGCTGCGCATCCTCGACAACCTGGGAGTCTACAAGATCCTCGAGGTGCGCGGCTACAAGTTTGAGGACCTCTACTTCCGCTCCGCTGACGATGCCAAGCTCGTCGACGTCTTCAAGTTTGGAGACGCCGCCAAGTACGGCTACTCTGGCTTCCGCGTCTATCGCTACGAGCTCATCAACGTCCTCCTGGACCTCGTCAAGCAGGCGGGCGTCCCCATCGAGTACGGCAAGAAGTTTGACCACGTCGTCAGCGAGACCGAAGACGGCGTCACCTGGGCGTTTGCCGACGGGTCGACCGGGTCCGCCTCCGTGCTCGTCGGCGCCGACGGCATCCACTCGCGGGTCCGGCAGTATCTGCACCCCGGCCTCGTCTCCAAGTTCACCTTCATGCTCGGCATCACCGCCGCCGTTCCCACGGCCCAGCTCGAGGTCGGCGAGAGCTACGAGATGCCCGTCACCCTCATGAACCCCAAGCACGGCGCCTTTGTCATCGCGCCCCAGCTCAAGGACGGCTCCGAGGTCCTGATCGGCAAGCAGTACCGCTTCACGGGCCCGGAGCCCGACCGCGAAGGATGGAGGAAGCTCAACGCCGACAAGAAATGGGCCGTCGACTTTCTGCGCGAGGGCCACGAGGACTTTGCCCCCGTCGTCGACCGCGCGACGGCGAGCATCTCGACCGACAAGCTCAACGTCTGGCCCTTTTACCTCCTCCCCAAGCTCGACACGTGGGCGTCGGACAAGCAGGCCCGCGTCGTCATCCTCGGGGACGCCGCGCACGCCATCCCGCCGACCGCAGGGCAGGGCGTCAACCAGGCCTTTGAGGACGTGTACGTCCTCGCCGGCGTGCTGGGCAGGCTGCGCGACGGAGCGGAGCTGGACGACGCCGCGAAGGTCAAGACGTCTTTGAAGAAGTGGCAGGAGATTCGGCAGGGGCGCGTCAACAAGGTTCTGGAGGTGAATGATCAGATCAACCAGAGACGGATGCCCAGTGAGGAAAAGGTCGAGATGAAGCCGTTTGACCTGGATTGGTTGTATGCTGCGGATTTTGAACAGATGATTGATGAGTGTGTCTGAGCTGTGGATGGATGGGTGTAGATGATGGGATTTATGAAGTGCTGTAGCGGGAAGAGACATGAATAAGTCATTGTGTGCACATCTAGTTTACAATATCTTGTGAATAAATCGCAACTAGCCAATCCACCCATGTCTCTGTCGATGTTAGAAGACAATAGCAATCCACAGCTGGAGCAAAGACGATGTAATACCTCTCTAATCGCTTCCGGATTACACCTTTGTGCATTATTATCGACAACAATTGAACCATTCTTCCATAATAATATTACTTAAAAGCAGATGCCGCTGCATCCTTGATTAATTCCCAAAGGTTAACAAACAACTCCTTTATAAACTTGATCAAGTTTGTCTCGGGCTTCCACGTCAATTCAAACGAGAACCTGTCACCAAAAACAAGACCCTCAATCTCGATCCTGAGAGGTAGTCCAATCCCTACTAAGCCTTGAAGAGAGCCTTCAAACTCGACCAGTTGAATGTCAAACATGCTCCCAGCATGTTGGATAGCCCAACTGGCCATGTTTAATCCAATATCCACAGCTTTCTCACCAATCTCGACTGCGTGTCTTGCAAGAATGAGCTCGCTGGTATTGTCTCGAGCAAACTTCAAGCCCTTTTCTGTCACGTCAAACGCCAAAAGCTTAGTGCAACTCGCCATCTTGGCAGCATGGACAGCCTCGGCCGCTCCGTCTATGGCAAGATTCTTGGCTTCGCGAACGCCATCCAAGCTCAACCTGGCCGCGTCGAGAGCCACAGTCTTGACATTCCTCAGCAACAGAAAGTCATGTTTCGAGACCAAGCTATTTCATTTGCATAGTACGGAACAATTGAGCATATGGAGGATGGAAATATATATGTCTCGCTACGTTATCTGCGGGATCTTACTCTGAATAAATTGGCTTGGAATCCGTGAGTAGCATGACCTTCACCACGATTTGGCTTTGCTCAGTTTCTAACGATTTCGCTCCCTTTTCTTCCTTTTCAATATCGCCACTTTGGACTTGGAAGATGGAGATGAGAAAAACAGAAGCGGATGATTTCCATCTTGAGATTGGCAAACACAAGGCTCAGCTTGATGAGCTTGCAAGCCTGACAACAAAGAAAGCGGGACGAAAGTATGATGAACTTCGAACCAAGATTATCGGTTGGCATGAGCAAGACAAGGAAGCGAGAATTTCAGTTGCCTCTATTAGGCACAATGTTGATCCTGTCGCCCCTGGCTTCGACTTCATCGACACCATCGAGCGTAGCACTGATCGTGCCAAAGTCCATCAGATGCACATCATAGAGGACACTGGCGACATCACTGGAAATCTGGAAGCACAGCAAAACTGTCTGAAGGGTCTTCATGGCTTGTTGACCAACAAGAATGCGCAGAACAACATTTTGAAGAGCCACAAAAGGTGGTGCTCCGACCTCAACTGCCCTGAGTTCAATGAAATTTTCAAGGGCGCTTTTCCATTCCGCGATGGATCTGGGAGGCTGTTTTATGGTTTGCATAACCGCCCCAAAAAGAAATTTCAGTACCATTACAGTTTCTTGCGATCCCAGTGGACGACATACTGGAAGGAGTATCAGAAACGCATTCAGTTCAAGTCCCCCAAGAAGAGCGGATAGAGAGCCAGGTATGACTCTTCGTCTCTACAAAAGCCTCTTGTTGTCTGGATGTTGTCAGGTGCGCAGAACCGGTTCTGCAACACCTTTCAGGACCCTCTTCCAAAAGGAGTCGTATCAAGGGAAGCGAGTACGGCTCCTTGCCTTACCCGCAATGCTCGCGATGTCTTCGAGCGTATCATTGCCGAGGTGAATGCCAGGGAGACTGACAAGAATGACAAGTGTCTCGGTCTTGAATTGGCCCCCAAAGATTGGAAGCCCCGTGGGAGCTACCTGCCGGTTAGTATATATTTAACATGCTAAATGCTGAAACAAGCCATGCTAATATTTCCTCTTAGTTATCCGAGGATCCTTTTCGACTGTATCAGACTTGTATTCACAAAGATTGTGTCAATGAGTACATGAGCCGTTTCAAGCTCGACAAGGGCGTCAAACTGAGAGAGGAGGAACTGAAGCAAGAGCAAAATGCACAGGCTATGGCAGCACATCAGCGGAATGCGCAAGCCAACCAACCCCAACGAATTGCTGGGCGAGTTAAGCACCCAAGCAACGGAGAATATGACCCGATTCGACCGTTCCCGATGGATTCCGATAACATATATAATGAACAAGATCTGGAATATATCGCTCTCAAATAGAAACTCAGCGAGTACTGGCCAGACAGCGAGGCTCCCGTTAAGCCCAAAGAGGGTGATAGCGACGGCGACGGCGACGGCGCAGAAGGCGAGCAAACCTTGACCACGGAAGAGATTACTATAGAAACCAATCAAGCTGGTCAAAATAATATGAATACGGGTAATTCTGATGACGACGGTGGGGCTATGATTATGAATACCACGAAAATCAAGAAAGAACCCGAGCCTGCTGGTCCCAAGACTGCTACGACCGCGAACAACGCCGCCGTGGGTAACGCCCCGAAAGAGAAAAAAAATGACACGCAGTACACATGTCGATCCTATCGACGGAAACAAAGTGATTGCCACTTCAGGGTCGAGGGATGACTAAAAACAACAAGAAGCTATCACGGGCTTCTCGACCTTGTATGTAAGTGTGACTCGAGTTTTAGTAACATTTGCAGCTGGCCATCTTCAGGTCTCATGCAAAAGCTAACCCCCGGTCCCTTCCATCTTAGTTTGCGGATGTTCTCAAGTGGTCATGGCACGAGATTGAAGGAGTACACAAGGATCGACTGATGGACAATCGTCTCTACATTGCAGAGTTAAGTCGTCTCAACACCTCTTCATTACTTCAATTCTCTCTGACACATAATCAATCTTTTTCTTTTTTTTTTGCTGACTTGCACCACGCAAATAGTGGCTGCACATGAGTGCCTATTCCTGGGGTGGTTTCGAAAAGGGCTCTGAGCAAGCAGCTCGCAGCACTAGCCTTAGCAAAGAGAACCTCGTTTTTGGCACCTCGCAGGCCAACTCTTCATGACTAGATACAAAACGGCCTGGCAGCAGCTCTTCAAGAATGAGATGCTCTTCACCGACGTCGAACCACCACAGCAGGGCTAGGTTTTCCGTCAAGTGGCCTTTGGGTAAGGACGGCGTGGAGGATCCGGCTTCGAAAGGAGCTCCACGAGACTAATACAGCTGGAGAGATTGATACAGAGAACTGTATGAGACCGTTAAAACATGGTCTGATGGGTTGAAATGGAGGAATTTGGTTTTCTTTCTTTGATATTACGTACCGCTTAGTTCAATTGAGGTTTATAGTCTGAAATATGTTTACTATTATTCATGCCTTACGTACTTGATAAGAACTTGCTATTAGAAAGACGATCAACTAAAGTAAGAGTCTCAGTACACTATGCATTTTAGCCTCGTACTTTAGTAAGAAATTAGATATAATAATAATACTTGATTCGAATTTCCCCTTGAAAACTTGAAGGGCTTAGATTAGTCTATCCTCACGTCTCGCTCCATCCAGAACAACAATCCTTGGTCAGATTCTGTATCTCGAGATACAACCGTCAACTTCTACCACCCATACTCTTCCCAATCACTATATTCTACTTCATTCGCTTCAAGATGTCCACCATCCTCAAAAGCTTTGTATGGATCATCGTCCTTGGAGAGTAGAGACGAGCTATACTTTTCACAACTTTGGTACTTTTGTCCGTCATCCTCAAAAATCCGGAACGGTCTGTGATTATAAAAATCAGGGACTAGGTCATCATGAGAAAGGGATCGGGCCGGTCCTTGATTCTCAAAAGTCTGGTAGAGATGGTTCTCCTTGGCGGCATGCTTCAGCAGCGGTTTCTTCTCCTCTGCCGAGCGGCGAACCAAGAAGTGCAAGTTCATTGCAATAGCAACGGCAATCCCCAACATGACGAGATGCAGAATCCTGAAGAAAGTTAGTGCAAGTATCTTTTGAAACGAAGTTGTCAAACTTACATGTACAAGCCCGTGATGAAAGAGGTTCCGTCAAAGTCGTCACAATACTTGATCTGCCCTTGTCCGAGTGGTTTGGGACATTTGGGGACAAATCCTTGACCATCTCGAAGGTGAACCTGCAGGGGAGCAAGCCACATGATGATCAACTGGATCTCGCAGATGACGTAGTAGAAGCGGAATTCATTTTTGCGATCCTTGAGCTGCTGGGGTGTACAAGAGCGTTGAAGATCACGCGCGAATTCAATGTGATAGATGATGGGGACAAAGGTCAGGAAGACCTCAAAGACGATCTAATAACATCAGCCTTGTCAAGTCATTTACTCAAAGAGGAAGAGAAAACGTACCAAAGCAGTCGTGAGCCACTGCCCAAGCCGCGCCTCTGCCGAGAAGACGGCCTTTCCTGGTCTTCGCAGGAGCGCATCGACGCAAATCAGGAGACTCGGGAACGTGGCGAACCAAGCAGCAAAGGAGACGACACCGGCCATGGAATTGAGAAACCTGAGCGAGTCTGGAGCTCGGATGCGTTCCCGCTCGAGAGTAGACGCCATGATTCTGGGTCTTTCGGAAATTTCTCAAGATTGTAACAAGTTGAGTGCAAAGTTGAGAGACGGACGATGATGTGTGGGCAAGGTTGGATGGGCAGAGTATTGGGGGACTTCGCCTCTATTTATCAAGAGAAAATGTTTCAAAAGGTGTGTTTTGTTATGACTGCAGGGCGAAAGTGTACTTTCTAAGCCTCAATGCGATGCTAGAGGGTTGAAAAAGGACGTTTTTGCTGCGGCTATGCTGCAAGGCAAAGGCTTGGTTGCCAGCGTCGTTTGCCTCGTCGCCTTAAGGGGGGGTTGACATGGTATCTGGCCTCAAATAGGACTCAGCTTATAATAGAAAACTAGGTGCCATAGGCGAAGAGTAGGCATGGATACATTCCTATAAAAGTATTTGATAAAGAAGAGAGTGCAGAAATCATGAATTACGAGCCACCGTCAAATGTAAGAACAAGTATCCGGCTTGCATCGACCATCCAGGTCATACTCGTGTCTTCGTTGCCCGTCGTTACCTGCAGGAAAAGGCTAACTTTTGTCGTCTGACTCAAAGCTGCATCAAACATCCTCACTTGTATTTTACAGTGTAGGTACCAGGAAAACAAACAAAGCAGACGTGCCTGGAAAAATGTAAACGTCTTGCATCGCTAAGTGGCGAAACTATTCAAACACATCTTCGGGGTGTCTCACAGTTCTCTGTACGGCGGAAACATGATGCTCACTGCGTTCCATTCCACTCATACATGGTATTTAACCCTTATTATTCCTTTGTTTCTACAATCTAGGTTGCCATCTTCTATCATTAACGTCTATCCATGTACCAAACCTGAAAACAATTTAGTCAAAAACAGACGCTTTTGACCACTTCGACGCCGCCCGGATCCTCTTCCCGTATATATAAAACACAAACGGCACCGGAATCAGCAGCGCAGCAAACCCGCCCGTGATGCTCGCCCCCGGCCCGACGCCAATGTTGTGGTACATGGGCGTCACCACCAGCGGGAACGCCCCCGCGAAGCAGGACCGCAGGAACGTGTTGGCCGCCACCGCCGACGCCGCGTACATCTGGAACGTGTCGACGAGGTAGTTGAGCGCCGCCTGGAAGATGGTGAAGAAGCCCGAGCCCAGCATCACCAAGCCGATGCAGGGGGCGATCCAGTGGAACCGCGTGCCGGCCGTCCAGCCCGTCAGGAACTGGCCCGCGCTGAAGAGGACGGACCCGACCATCATGGGCGGGAGCCGCTTCTCGGGGACGGCCCTGTTGCTGGCGGCGCGGTAGGCCTTGTTGTACAGCTTCTGGTTGTAAATGTTGGCGATGCAGCCAAAGGTCGCCCCGATGAGGATGCACAGGAAGGGCAGCTCGGACTCGAGGCTATTCCAGCCCCTAATCTCGCCAAAGATGATGGGGATAGACCCGAGCTGCATGTACAGGATGCCGTAGCAGAAGCTGGCGTAGAGGGCAACCAGGAAACAAATGGGCGTCATGAGAAGCTGGATCGGCCTGACCAGGAACTTCTCCGCCAGCTGCTTCAGGCTCACATCCCACTCCTCAAACTTTGCGTGGAGGGCCCAGTTGCCAGTCTCGTGACGCAGTCGACGGGCCTTGACAACGAGCAGCTGCGGGGGGTAGCTCTCGTCGGTGAATATCACGGCAATGACCAAGATAGCAGCCTGGACAATGCCGGTGATGTACTCGGTCCACCGCCAACCGAGTGAAGGGTCTTGCACAAATGCAGCAGAAACAATTGGTCCTATGTTCATGTCAGTCATGTATCTCACACGGATAAAAACGAATTCAAGGCTCACCCAATACAGGACCATTCACAATAGCCATGGCGTACCCAGCCAGCGCAATCCCTCGCTCCGACGGTAAAAAAAGATCCCCCAGGACACCTCCCGTGTTGGTCACGGGCGCAGAGGCGAAGAAGGCGCCCCAGAACCGCGTGATCATGAGCGTCTGGAAGTCCTTTGCCGTGGCGCTCGCAAACGAGAAGCAAATGGCCACGAACATGGGCACCAGCACCGCGACCCTCCGGCCGTAGACCTCGCTCAGCGGCGCCCACAGCAGGGGCCCGATGCCGAAGCCGAACAGGAACAGCGTCGTGCCCAGGACGGCCACCTCGTCGCCGACGTGGAAGTGCTGGGCAATCTCCCTCGTGCCGGCCGAGTAGGACGCCGAGGCCCAGGTGGCCGACATGGTGACGAGGCCGTAGGACATGGTGGTGATGACCTTCTTCCTGAGCGGCCAGTTCTTTGGGTGGTACGGGTCGTCGGGCCCGTCAAAGTCGACGAGCTGGTCCGGCGTCGTCTTGACATGGGACAAGGGGTGTGTGAACTGCGGAACGGGACGAGATCGGATCCGCGAGAGGATGGATTCTCGCCGCGAGACTGTTCGGGTCAAACCGACTCCCGTTGCTGAAGCTGGGCCGTGGATCGACTGAGTCCTCACTTGCCGCAGGTTTTGCGGCGGGTTCTCGACACTGGTCGCAGAGGTAGAGTCGTCGTCGCTCAGGTCCTCATCCAAGGGAGACTCACGAGGCGGAACTGGGCCTCTTTCGACATCAGTATCAATCATGTCTGTAGATTTCTCTTCGTTGGATGCCATTATCAAAGCGTAAAAGTTTACAATGAACTTCCTCCTCCGAAAACTCCCCCCCCTCAACCCAAAGGAAAAGACGTAGGATATTTATCCAGAACCCCATTTGCTTGCCCAAAACCAATTTTTTTCGGATTCGTCTCTGCATGGTTTATTTCCGAAATGCCGAGCACCCATCATCTCACTGGGGAGGCCAAAACTCTGGCTATGACGCGATGGCAAAGATCCAAAGCAGTAATTATCGGGGTTCCGAACTGGATTGAGGGCCAGGTGCCGACGTGCCGAGCAACTGGGAAGAGCAGTTGCAGCAGATGACTCGGAGATAGCGGTACCGGTCTCGGCAGCGTTGCTTTCGAGTGCAGGCATCTGGGGAGTGGGAGTTTTACTTGCTAATTAAGCTGCTTAACCCAGTGTTGGTTACATGTGGAAGATTATAAGCGGAAGTTTTTGGCTACGGCCACAATGCCAACGGGTGGCTTTTTTGTGTCCGAAAGCCCGTTGGAGAATTTCTCCGGCATACCATGTCGGTAGTTGACTTGACTGAGGTATGCTGGGGTTGGAATAGCTTCAACTGGCTTGAGCGTCAGCCGAACTATTATTAGAGAAGTGTCCGAGACAAATTTACATCGACAATTTAATGTGACAAGTTCTATAAAGAGTTCATGCTTTCCATCTCATACTCGGAAATTTAACATTAGTTTTCTACGATTACCGGAGTCCAAGAAAACGCTTCTCCTCTATCCTCGGACACTTATTAATGTTGGCTGCTTATAAATACTCCGCGATACTCCAGGGCACTGGAAGTACATGATCTTCTCGGTCACCTGCCGAGTTACGGTGAGTCCATGACCCTTTCAACGAGAAAGGCCAAGTCTTTCCGACCCAGATCCTTGAACAACTGCAATCTCGAAGCCTCCCCTTGTCGTATCAAAGTCATGGCCTTGTAAGCATTATTCTTCTCCTGTCACCTTTGACTCATATCTTTATGTCCTAAAGAACAATGTAATGAGATGGTTGTCTCATTTGGGATTCTTTTCGGCTGCCATATTCTTAAGTATTCCCAGTTTGTCCAACACTATACTGGTTGCTCGCCGAGATTGAATCGCTGTTACAAGCACATCCGCTTTCGACTATCTCAAAGGATAATTTAGAAACATTTATATTAAAGAAAAGCCGAATGCTTTCCCTTATAATCGCATGTCATCCCATTTCTAAACCCTCGTACAACCTCATATTCAAGCCTACTGCAAGCGAGTCAAGTGCAGAGATGGATCTTCGTCTCGGTCTTCATCATATTCTGTTAAAATGTCCAAAGGTTTACTTTCTCTATGTTATCTTGAGCTTTTGTTTCACCTTTTCTTCGTTGAACAGAGTAAAAAAGAGGCTTGGGTTAATTCTCTTCCTTCAGTCCCCAGCTCCATGCTTCAAGCCCCTTGATCAAGGGGTTATGATCTGGGTACTTTTAACCAATGGATTGGACTATGACAGTGATGGACTGAAGAATTAGTTTAATTAAATTTTACCAGCCTCACAACCCAGCTGAAAAACAGATGAGGACATGCCTCTTCCAAAAAGCCATTGTAGAAAAGTGCATGCACCCGTAATCCAATCTACTTCGTTAAGAGGCGATGCAGTGCGCGGCTAGCGATGAGCTACATAGTAGGCAGACTTATCATTTCTGGGAACACTGATTACAAATCCCACAGATTGGGCGCAGTTTTGGTTGCTACCTTTTTACATGCTACCTGGACTTCGCAACACCAAACCACCAAGATCCATCATTTTCCCCTGCGGAGCTTTAAGATGCCAAGGTAAACGGACGGACCATGTCAACCAAGGCATCTAGTGTCGCATGCGCTCGAAGCATGAAGAATCATTCGGGGTAGCGCAGCCATTTCTTGTCTGGAAAAACCAACAAAAGATCTAGAAGCACAAAACGGGAAAAATCGAAGTTGGTCAAGTCACATAAACAGCAAAAAGCAAGTCCCCGAAACCTGGCTCGAACAGGTGACCTTTCGGTAACAAGGATA
Source organism: Rugonectria rugulosa (assembly GCA_023509875.1). NCBI lineage: Eukaryota > Fungi > Ascomycota > Sordariomycetes > Hypocreales > Nectriaceae > Rugonectria > Rugonectria rugulosa. Next base: position 32,190 of record JALNIO010001579.1, read on the forward strand.
TCAGTTACAGCCGAACGCTCTTCCAGCTGAGCTATTCGGGGAGGTGGCTGTGTTTCATATTGGCATCGACGCTCCACTTAACAGTATATGTACCAAGTGCAAAAGCGAATAGTTCACAATTCGTTCACCATGAATCACTCCAGTCCCTTACAACATTTCGGGTCTCCAGAGGCCAGGTATTCTCTGTATGCAGGAGAGGCAGACGCAGGTACGACATGCTTAATATCTTATTTGAAACAGTGCTTGTCAACACTATCGTTTGGTTCATCGAGTCCTCCGAAACAGCCCGCCGCCGTCTCATTATTCGCAATGATGCAAGTAATCGCCTTAATATATATCTTCCGGAACTCCTAGCCCCCTCCTTGCTTCAAACCCATCGCCAGGAGGCAAAAATTACCGATACTAAGTCAGATGCTTTCTTCTGCACAGCCTCAACCGTTTGGCCCAGTTTCTTGCCAAGGTCCTCGCGCCCTACGCTTCTGCATCTGGGGTTCCTTCAGGCGTCATCTCCGCCTGATCCTTTGCCACATCCACCATCTCCGTATCCTCATGCTCGTCTTCGTCGTCTTTGTCTGACGCCTCATCTTCTTCGGCCTCATCATCCTCCTCAGCCTCGCCCGATCCCTCACCTTCTTCAGCTTCCTCTTCCTCCTCTCCCTCCACCGCTTCCTCAGCGACTTCTACCGCATCCCCCTCCTCAACTTCTTCATCCTCTTCAGCTTCTTCTTCACCCTCACTTTCCTCTGCCTCCTCGTCGCCTTCGCTCTCGCTGTCGGCGTCTTCCCCGCTCGAGTCGCCGCTGTCCGTTGACCGTCCAAGATGCGGGAACAGCAAGCCCGGTGGTACCTCCTCATCATATCCCTCCGGTACATCACTAAGATCACTTTCATCGTCCGCTGAGTCGTGGATGCTGCCTGGCTCGCTTTCGTTCTCTTCCTTTTCACTGGCCTTGTCGTCTGCAGCATCCTCAACCTCTTCATGGGAATCGTGGTCCTCGGCATCCTTCATTTCAATATCCTCTCCTGCTTCCCGTCGGACCTGAGCATCAGGGCCGTCATCATCGCTACCGGCTTCACTAGCCGCCACGCTTGCGGCCTGGTTTGGTGTTTGGCTCCCTTGCTTGCCACTTGATATGCTCCCGACTCGGCTCTTTGCCGTTCTCGGTGCTTCCAAGGCTCGGACCACGGCTTGTTCGGCTTTCCGCAAAACGTCAGGTCTTCGGACTCCCGTTCTTCTACGAGGCGCCGCGTCTGGCTTGTCGCCCTCCTGTGGGGTCAGTGTGCCCGCGATGCTCTCCTGACCGTTTGGCAAATTGAGGATGCTGCTCAGAGAGCTGACTGGCTTTGCCTCTGCCTGTGCTGCAGCTTCCTGGGCGGCGGCTTCTTTCGCAATGTTGCGATCCTCGATGATCTTACTTGGTGCGGGACCGGGCAGCGTCTTGGCGATCTCGACGTAAATTTTGGAGTAACAGTCGTTGAGCAGATCGTCAATAGGCGTGACTTTCATCAAGTTGGCATTGAGCTTCTTCAGTTCGATGGCATCCCTCATGCAGGTAAAAACAGGAACATCGGTGCCATCAGTCGCAGCCCATTCGGCGATGCGCTCACCCATAATCTCGAATTCTTCGCTGGACATCGACTTGAACGCATCATCAGCGACAGGGTGGACGTTGTAGGTATGCCGAAGAAGCTTCAGGTATATCATACAACACGACTGCCACAGCTCGATAAAGTGATAGAAGTCGGCACCCTTCTTCCGGAGGCGCTTCAACAGTTGCTCCATGTTGCTTAGATCCGACATAATGTCCAGCAATTTTGTCATGAACCGCACGTATTGCTCTGTGTAGACGTGATGACGACCCGGTCTCTCTGCATCGCATTTCCAGACATTGATCACCATTGTCTTTGTTACCATACTCTCTCGCAGGATCGCGAATGCAGCTCTGGCTTCGACCTTGGTGTCTGATGTCGGGACGGTTATATTCTCGTCAAACAGGATTCGAGCGTGACGCATAATGATTCGATGCTGCCAGTTAGACTTATCCTTATCTCGTAGTTTGGAGAGGTTACGAATCACATATTCCTCCCAGTCCTCTGGCTCAGAGAACGAAGCAAAAATGTCATCAGGGTTGACGACAAGGCCAAACGGTTGCTCCGAGAGTATTTTCGCAGCATCGGCCGAGGGAATATCTCCACGTGTCACCAGCTTGTGCAAGATTGAGACAATCTTGTAGTGTGGTTCAAAGATTGGCTCGCTACTCCTGGACTTTCGCGCATTGTGAGCCACCTCGACAGCCTTTTGCAATGTTCGAAGCAAAACGTCCATTGTGACCTTGGTCCGCAGATCCTTCTCGTCAAGCTTATCGTCGGGCGTCTGATACATCTTCCAGTAACATTTACCAAGCATGAAGTGGTTCCTGGGCTGTTAGTGTTTGACACAAGTTTCTTGATGAGGATCACTTACTTCCAAATCTCAGGCTTCCTTTCTATAGCCATCCGGAAAAGCTTGGCAGCAAACTTCCACACCTTGTATTCCGTCATTTGGTCATGGAGTATTCTTTTGAAGGTTCCAGATCCCATCGCCTCAATGAAGAAACGTTCCTGGTCAGAGTGAATAAAGGGCTCCATGGCAAATGGCTCTCGGCTTGAAGCGTACAAGCGCATGGCAAACTTGTGGTACAGGTCATGTAAGGGGTCACCATCGTGTGTGTTCACGTCAGCGTTTCGCGAATGTGAGAGCGCCAGCGTGTAGCAGTGGATTGCGTTGCGTTGGAACTTGACCAATTCAGCGCGGTCCTTGTTCATCTTGTCCGCAGTCCACAGCACAGCTTCGTCAAGCTCGTAATCGAAACACTCTGCAAGGCGAAACCAGGCATCCCACCTGTCAGCGGTAAATTGAAGCTGAAGTCTGAGAAAGGTGGCACCGATTCGCAAGTCGTCTGTTGCACCTGGAGTCTGTCGTCTGTTTAAATCAACACCCTTAAACTTGGTCAAAGCCATCATCCCAAGCAGGAAGAACCAGCCGTGTCTTGCAAGTGCTGTCTCGGGCATGTTCACGGACACGGAATCGACTGAGACACCACCCACGAGAGCCCGGTAAAGTCGCAGGGGGTGAATAGGTTTCTTGAGCAGCTCCGTGTAGTTGCGCAGGTTGTGGATCATTTGGGGAGTCGACTTGGTCTGCCCAACCGTCTGTTGCATATGATCGATGGTAGTCTTGAGGTCCGATTTCAAGAGATCCTTCATGGGCATGCGATTAGCCAGAATAGTGATTCTTTCCACGAGTTGCATTGTCTGACGTTTCTCCAGCTTCTCGGGGGCGCATGCGTGATCTTGAACGTCCCAAACGCCAGCGCCGAGCTTCAATCCATGCAAATCGTAAAGTACCTGACTCAAGTAATCTTCCCAGTTCTCAATGTTCTTGAGCTTGAGAAGCTCCACGCGCATGATCTTGAGGAAGATCTTGTTCGACGCCTTGCAGAATTTGCGTACTCCAATGACCTGGTGTACAGCTGCCAGGAAGTCAGCCAAGTCATTCTCGCGCGCAATGATCGAAGTCTCTTCGGTAATAGTGGCCCTGAACATGGTATATTGTAAAGACCATGCTCGCACTTGCATCTCTCGAAGTTTATTCTTCATCGACTGGAAAGCGGATTTGCTTGCCGCGTTGCCCGAAGGCGCAGCCTTGATTCCAATCTGAATCTCGTCTTCACAGAGCGCGACTACGTGAAGCAGGCAGCTGATCTTGGCAATCGCTGCCGAGGTTGATTTGAGATGATCATCATCGAGGATTTCGAACGAGGTACTGTCATTCAACGCCAGGGACAGTGATTGGGCGAGAAGCTCGTCGAGCGACTTCAGAGTTCTCATCAGCAAGAGTTTCCGAGAATCATCAACAGTCTTGGCGTACGTCTCGCCATTGAGATCTGCAATAATCATTTCCATACTCTTCAGCTGGCAAGAAAACTTTTTAGTTGTGTATCCAATCGCCTCATATGCATCACCCAGACGGGACCAAAGAAAAAGCCGCAGCTCGGTGCTGCTGTTGAGGAGAAATTTCCACAGATCCTGAAGCCCTTGACTTGCACAATCGGAAATTGCTTGTCCTTTTTGCTCTGTGGCCTCATCTTGGATATCATCGTCGGTCCCCGACTCTGAGGCTGCATTGTCGGTTCCTTTTGTGGCAGTATATACCGATGATGGGTTGAGAACAGGTTCCAGTGTCTCGATAACGTGGACTGGATTGTCCATGTCGTCCTGAAAGAGCCCGAGGAAGAAGTCCATCGTTGTCAACTTTGAGATTTCTCGATCAGCAGCCGCTGCGGAAATCGTAGGCATGACGATATTGTTCGGAAGGTTGATCGGAGCAACATCCTCCTGGACCAAGAAGTCTCGAAGTGATGTCCACATCAACAAGATATGCTCGCGGACTGGATTCTCGGAAAGGGATGAGGCCAGCACAGCTCCCCATATAAAGCGTGCCACCACGGGGTCGTTGGAAGGGCGATTTGACATCCGTACGTATGCGGAAGCAACATCGAGCCAGCGACCCAGCCGATCTTTTGTTACAACGCGTGTGTCGTATCCTACCACGCTACTGGGATTGGTAATTCGCTCGTAGATGTCAATATGAAGCTCAAAGAGCATCGGGATGATTTTCTCCAGGTCGGCACGTCGCTCGGCCGAGGTAAGCAATTCCATCTCCTCAGTAACACGTCGGTACAACACGGGATCCAAGCGGTTGAGCATTTGTACCACGGTTGTTTTCATTGTGTCAGACCATTTCGCCGCTCTGTAGCTTTCGCTGATGGCACGAACCCATTCAAAAGCGACATCCTCCCCTGTCATCCACGACTGACCCTTGAGGATTCTCTTGGCAAAAGATTTCAGGCCTTGATCCTCATCGAAAGGTGTGTTTGTGGTTTGATCCTGAGATCCTGTTTTTGCGTGTTCCAAAAACGACGACAGGCCGAGGCTAGCCTGCTCGTTCTTACTGAGCAAAGCCCTGGCAAGTCCCTCGTTGAACTCGAACATGACGCTTTGCAAGTCCTTTGCCGCAAGTGAGGTCAGCTTTCCGGGCCGGTCTTCAGTCGCGCAGGAGTCGATTATTTCCGAAATCGCTTCCAGTGTCGTTTTGTCTTCCACGCCAACATTCTCAAGGATACTCTTCGTCATTTGAAACAAGTTTTGATCGGCTCCTTGGAAGGGTAGCAACTGAGTTGCAATAAGTGTACTTGGATCTGTCGTTTCTTCGGCTTGTAAGGTTTCTCGCCTTCGGACGCGTTTACTTCGTTTCTCGGTCGTATTCTCCTCCTCAGTTCCATCGGGAAAACCGGCTGTTGATTGGGATCTCTTTCTAGTAGGGATAGATAGGCTCCGTTCCTTCTGTTTCTCGGCTTCGGCTGCACTGTCGATCGCTTCCTTCTCGTTGGTGCTTGTCTTTGCATCTTTCTTTGCCTCGCCATCAACAGCGTCCTGGCTGGTAGACATGTCTTTTTCAGCCGCTGCCTCAGCGATTGGTGTGTCAGAAACATCAGTGGGAGACCTCATTTCCACATCCTCCAAAGAGCTGTTGGCAATAATGTCGCATGCATGAAACGCGGCGGTGGTATTCTCAATACATTTCATCAGTTCTACTCCCAAACCAGACCATGTCAATACTGTCTTTATCGAGTTTTTGCTCGCGACTGGCTGTGCTGGGGGTTCCTCTGGCTCTCCTTCGACTTGCGAGCCAGGACTTGGACTTGATGGCGGGGGTTTCAAGGACTTGGTTGGATTGGGAAGAAATGGCAGGGGATCGAGATGGCGTTTGAGAAAGGCGGATAGTTTTTTCTTCGTCCAAGGTGCCATTGTAGGGTGGGAGAGGGCGATGGTATCGTCGAGAAGCTGAAGCTGATCCTTCAGCTGCTCGCCAGCAAGAGCCTCGGCTAACGATGGGGGATCAAACTCCATCACGGCTGGATCATCGTCCAACTCAATTGCCGACTCCAAACAATAACGCTGTATCCTTCTACTGTTCATAGACGCAGCAAAACGCGCCGCCCGCCTCCAAAGCTCTGGGTCTGAGGGGTCCTGGTCCAGCGCCGCCGTCCAGCTGTCCATGACTTTGCGTCCATCTTCATCAGTGTGCGCAAGTCGTTGAACTGTCTTCCTTGTTGGATCTGCGACAATTCTGTCCTTTATTTTGTCGACGTAGAGCTGACCGTGGTTTTTGTATGAAAGATACAGTGCTTGCGACAGGCTTGCGACCACACCATCTGCACCTCCGGCGTCCACACTGAGATCATTGGAGAAGGAATCAGAATCAAGCGTGGAGGTATCGGGCTTCCCATCTGCTTGTTGTTCGGCTCGCTCGTAATCGGTCTTCGCTTCGCGATACTGAAATATCTCGGACTTGAATAGCTCGTCGTACGCATTAACCGCTGCTTGGCGAGATGGGGCACCTTGTGCATGGAGCTTCAAGGCATTTTGGAATCGTTTGAGAGCTTCGTCCACCTAAGCATACGTTAATACACCTCAGGTATGTCACGCGATAAGGTCACCCACATGAAGCTCCCTGGTAGTGTCTATCTGCTCATCGACGTTCTCCTCTGGTTCGAGGTTGATGGCTTGAAAGGCCGGCTGTCTGGACATTAGCAACAAAGAAATCAAGAACTTCGGGATCCGATATTACCATGGTCGAGGATGTACTCGCGACGGTATAGAGGCCGACATTCGATTAGCAGAATACTGTTGTTGACGATGTTGACGGGTAGAGCTACCTTTGTAGGCTTGGTAGGTAAACTTTGGAATCCATTAAGCTTGAATGCAGCTCGGGCGCGCTACGACGCGACGCACCTACCGTAGTTCAGATTTCAGCCTCGTCAAGCCACAGTGTTGATACGGAGTATGAATTGAAAAAGACACGTGGGGATGTGGCGCAGCACAAGGCTGGCACGTATCTTCGCGTGGCCTTTGACCCGACCGTTGGCTCCATTAGCTCACCTCAAGCTATCAAAAGCCAGATCTTAGGGGCCAGCTTCCAGGCGGCCACCCACCTGCTCCAGCTCCACCAACACTGCCCTCAGGAGAATCTTCTGCTTCCACCATTTAACACTGAATTCAAGCATCTTTATCGACGGCCTTTTCATCAAGTCTGCTTTGGTCGTCCGCTCCGACTAGACGATTCCAGCGCTGCCATGGCCGAAGCACCACGGCCAGCGATCCCACAGTGAGTACAGCTTGCAATTGCGATTCGCCCCAAAACTAGAGCTAACCTTGTTGCAGGATCACCGAGAACAACGTGGGCGAGTCAATCAAGGCCCGAACCGAATCGCTTTCCGGCCTTCGAGAGCTTGGCCCTCCCGATCTCGTTCATCTCGTCAAGCAAAGCATCCGAGACCCGACCAAAAAGGTACGCGATCCAATTCGACGTCCTGTTACATGCTTCTAATGACACCAAGGTCGACGTCTACCACCATGTTACCGGTATCGCTGCGTCCCAGGGAGATATAGCTGCCCACATCAGTGAGCTCGTTACAGGAGAGCAAGGTCCAAATGCGGCGTACAAGATCCTGGAGGTTGTGTACTGGTATGCCATTGCGCTGTGAAAGCTTCGAGACAAGCAAGCTGACCCAGATCAAGTTGCTACAATGCCTTTTCGCGTGTCGACATGCGCGTTCAGGCCTCCTTCCCCGGCCAATCGAAGACATACTGGGTCGACGAGCGCGGTGTACGAATAGACAGTGAGCCATCGGAGGAGCTGTGGCTAGAGACGTACTTGTGCGGTGTGTTGCGAGCATATTCCTACGCCGACGACGGCAGCGGTGACACGATCCGAAAGATTATGGGCGTTCGACGTCTCAATCCCGTTACCAAAGAAGATATCGAAACGAACTTTCTCCGTGCTGCCAAGAAGCTTTTCTTCAAAGGTACATTCACGAAAGCGGACAATGGATTCAAGCTAACACTCCTGCAGGGTGGCAACTAGGATCCGACAGCGTCGTCCAGGTACCTACCAATGTTTCCAACCACCTTACTACTGGACTTCTCAAATACTTTGAGACTACCGGTCGATATGAATCAGGCATCACCCTTTTCGAGACGCTCAGCAAAGAAAGCATCGAAGTTTCGTCATTGCTAGCCAAGGTCTTGTTCATGGACAACAAGGAAGTTGAGGGAGTGAGGACCTTGCATCAGGCACTGCAACAAACGCCCATGGATTATGTGATGCTCGACACACAAGCCGAGTTCCTCCTAAAAAAGGCCGATGCTGCGCCAACCCCCGAGATCAGGGAAAAGCGACTGAAAATGGCTTTGGCATGTGCGGACAGAGCCACTGTCGCTGCCCCAACCGAGTTCGGTACTTGGGCTCGTCTTGCTCAAGTCTATATAGCCATGGAGGATTGGGACAACGCCCTGACTATTCTCAACTCATGCCCCATGTTCACTTACCAAGATAAGGACACCCCTCTCATGCCCGAACCCGCCGAAGTCCACCTACCAATACTCCCCGAGAGCCAATTGGATGCCATCGACAGCGAGCCCGAATCAAGATACTCGGAACAAGTCGACCCCAGTCTGCTCAACTTGCGAGCAGCAGCTTACCGCGGTACATTCAAGCAGGCGTACGACATCTTGACAGACATGACTGCCAAGATTGGATGGGACCAGCTTCTGAAAATTCGCAGCAACGTGTTTGTGATGGAAGATGAATACCGCACGGAGAAACAAGAAGCCGCGACAAATCGCAACGCCAGCACTGATGGCATCCGTGGCACCCCAGACCCAATTACCAACGGGGACGACGCGGCCTCTACGACAGAACAAGGTCCAGGAAAGCCGGCTGAGTCAGAGGAGGCGGAGCGAGTCAATGGCCAGGACAAGGACGAGGACAAGCATGTTGAGAAACCTTCCAACACTATCGATCCTGGCGAGGTCAAAACTGACTCGGACAATGTGAGTAGTGATCATGTGATGACATCGATTCATTCTAACCTGATACTAAGGGAACAAATGACGACAATTTGTCCAAACTCAACACTAAGAGACTCTGTGAACGGTGGCTGGACAGCCTGTTCATGGTTTTGTACGAGGACCTTCGGGTATACACAATCTGGCGAACCCAGATGGCGCAACATCGCGCTCAGCAGATGCAGTACAAGAAGTCAGCCGAAGAGTGGGAGATCCTCGGCGCTCTGGCTGAGCGACTCAAGCACACTGACGAAGCTGTCGAGGCCTACCGTGCATGCTTATACCTACGATTCAGCCCCAAAGCTCTCTCGGGAATCATGCGCGTCTTTGAGGCGACCAAGAACACCCCCGAAACGATTGCAGCCGTAATCCGCCTCGTGACATGGCAGTACCGATGGTACAGCGAATTCAGCCCTGACCTACTGCGCACAATCCGAACTCTTTCTGAAGACGAAGGAATTGTGAAGGTCCGCAGCATTATCCAGGCCACCAACCTACCTCAGCAGGTGCTCAACCTCACACACCACTATGCTGTACTTTGGCAGCATTTTGCAAGCAAGGAAAAGTCTGACGGCTGAAGGTGAAGCCTACAATGAACCGTGGCGATATTGGAGAAAGGCTTGTGTAGGTTACTTCAAGAAAATGGAATGTCGTCCAACAGCTCTGTATCAAGTTGCGGAATACCTGGGTCGTATGGATGGAGTAGAGGGAATAGATCAGGGCAAGGTGAAATACTTTATGTACCCATTGTACGTAGCGTGCTAGCTTTCATTTGGCGGGACTCTGAGTATGAGGCCCGAATTTAAAATATTGTAATGCTCCAAGATACTACCTACGGATAGATGTCATGTCGTCCTGAGAAATGGAAGAAGCTGTGCTGGGAGCGAGCACAAGGAGGCTTATTAAGCAACCTGGAACATTGTGATAATACTGGATGACCCAGGCTGCAGCCACTGAATTTACAGGGGACACGACCCCGCGCGGGGCATCCACCAGCCATCGAGAGTCACTCAAGTTCTCGGCCCAAAAAATTTGGAGTCCAGTCGACACTGGCAGTCAACTTGCCATTTTCATACCGTCTTCCTCCCAGTGAGCTCAACGCCCACTTCCATCGTCTTCCTTTTGGCTACAACATTCGTCAAGCCTTTTCTTCTATTGTCATCTTCTTCCCATATCTCGTCTCATCAGAAAGAATGGCGTCCTCCGCGAGCGAAACCCCCGAAACACCGCCCGTCGCTGTCGTCTGCGTGGGCATGGCAGGCAAGCACTACAAATCTTGACCGCCAGCTACCGCCTCTAACTCTTATTATAGGAGCCGGAAAGTCGACTTTTATGCGACAAATCAACTCTTACCTTCACGCGCAGAAGACCCCTCCTTATGCCATCAACCTCGACCCCGCCGTCATCGATGTCTCCTTCCAGCCCAATATCGACATTCGAGATTCCGTAAACTACAAAGAGGTGATGAAGCAGTACAAGCTTGGTCCGAACGGCGGTATTTTGACCTCGCTCAATCTCTTCGCGACAAAGGTCGACCAGATTGTGAACCTTTTGGAGAAGCGCTCCAAGCCCGACCCCGAGAAACCCGAACGCAAGCCCATCGACCGCATCTTGATAGACACTCCCGGCCAAATCGAAGTCTTCGTTTGGTCCGCCTCGGGAACTATTCTGCTCGAGTCCCTGGCTTCGTCTTTCCCTACAGTTATTGCTTACATCATCGACACTCCGCGCACCACTTCCCCTCGAACATTCATGTCCAACATGCTCTACGCTTGCTCGATCCTCTACAAAACGAAACTACCAATGGTCTTGGTGTTCAACAAGACTGACGTAGCCGACGCTTCTTTTGCTAAAGAATGGATGACCGACTTTGAGGCTTTCCAAGAAGCCGTGCGACGGGACGAGGAAGAGGACGCTTCAGGTGGTGGGTACGGCGGCAGTGGCTACATGGGCAGTCTACTCAACTCCATGAGTCTCAACCTCGAGGAATTCTACGCCCACCTAAGCGTAGTTGGAGTAAGCTCGGTGCTCGGTACCGGCGTGGACAAATTCTTCGAGGCTGTGGAAGAGAAGAGAGAAGAATTCAACAGAGACTATCTCCCCGAGCTGAAGCGCAGGAGGGAAGAAAGAGAGAGACTGAAGAAGGAATCAAGAGATAAGGAATTAGACAAAATGATGAAGGGCATGTCGGTTGGAGGACAGCAGGCAGCGCCCAAGGCAGACGATGACGACGAGGTGGATGTGGCCAGCGACGACGATTCGGAAGACTCAGACGATGAAGCCAAGAAGCAGAGCCTCCAGGAAAGGTACCAGGCATCTATGGACGATAACGGCGACTCTGTGATGGCCGACGCAAGTTTTGCAAAGTACCTATACTCACAGAGGGGACAATAGACATCTTTCTCCAACACCAGCAAAGAGGCGTTACTTTGGCGCAAGGAATGATGGAATGGAATGGGCGATTGGGAGGGTTTTCTTGAATTGAATTGTGACTCAAATATTTTGGTCAATTTAAAGATCAAAAACATGAAAGACTATTCGAACGGCATTGAGCATTTCTTTGTATGCGTCTTGGTGCATCATGTCTACAATGTACCGTCGTCTTGCTCTTTCGTCGCAAACCCAGACCTCCTTAACTCCCTTGACCGGCTCCTAACCAAAAATTCTTTGCTCTCTCCGCAAGCGCATCGTCCGTGTAATTTTTTTCGTTTCTGGTGACTCAGGTGTTCAATCTATCGTGCCTCGAACTGAACCATTCTGCATTCACCAGTCAGATCCAACCGTGCTCCCTTCTCCAAAGAGGAAGAGAAAAAAAGAAAAGCTCACCGCTTCGTGCGCTCCTTGTACAGCACACGTCCCGCGCAGTGAGGGCAGGCGACCAACGCATCCTTGCTAAGGCTGACGTTGCCGCCGCAGTCGCCGCAGAGGTAGGTCATGATGGATCGGGTCTCGAGGGCGTCGCGGGTGCCTCCGCGCTGGGCGCCGGAGGAGGCGGTGGGGACTTGGTATTCCTCGCGAGGCATGTCGTCGGTTTCTTTCAAAGCTGAGGTTTTTTTTCGAGGGCCGTGAAGGGGTGTGAGGGTTCTGTGGCAGGTTGTGTTGCGGTGGTGGCGGACGGGGGAAGGAAAAAGAATGGGCGGAGAGGGTGCTTGGTCATGGTATCGGCGGTGGGGGGAAGAGAGATTCTTCCGGCAGAATTCTTTTGGGCGGTGAGAGGGGGGTTTACAAAGCAGGTGTCGCCAATACAACGAGAACAAGGATTCAGAAGAAAACGAATAATCTTTGCTTAATAGATGTTTTTATTACATATTTCTTATATGACTGGTATTTTTATGCAAGGCCAGCTTTTACTGTTCATGTCCAGGTTGCGCTTTCGTTGTCGTCAATGGTTCATCTTCTGCAATCTTTTGTATGGAGCAACATCCGTATAATCAGAACAACCTATGGGTATCACCAAGTACTCTGCTACCAGGTTGCCAGGTACAGTATTTTCGCTACATGGGTACCTACCATACCTCGTCAACTTCAACTCCGTCCTGCCCCATCTCAATTATCGCGCTCTTCACCTTCAGTCACCACCCGTCCCGACCATCACGTCTCGTCTCTTCCTTGTTGCATTATTTCCTTCACAGTATCCTGGAAGAGAGGTTCCTCGGGCTTATTGGGCCAGAAAACCTTGATCTATCTTCCAATCAGCGAGGTCTTTCTCGACATCCATTTCGTCCACTCACCCGTCGGTAGAGGTTCTTGGCCAAATACTCCAGCATGACAGTAGTTCTCTTGTGTATCGGCAGCCAATACTCCAACCTGGTTCCATCGTCGGCTTGGACGATCTCCCAAATTCTAGGGGGGCCAATATCTTTCTCAAAATACAGCGTTGAGTAGACGTTCGTGATCTGCATCGTTGGGATCAATTGTTATCAAGCCTTGACAGAAGAGCTTACCTCTCGCTCAAAGGCAATGAGTTGGTGAACAGTCTGAGGGAACCCGTCGATCAAAACGCCTTTCCCTCTCGATCGTATGTCTCTAATCTTGTTCTTGAGCAGCATCACTGTCAGAGACGGGGGCGCCAGTTTGGAACTATCCAGACTGTCTTTAATAAAGTCAGCAAAGACGGATCCCGGTCGGTTCTGCTCGTCTTGAAGTAGTTGGTCCAGAGATACAATCTCCAGGTTCAACATGTCTTTGAGCGTTTCGCATATCGGGCTTCTGTTTATGTATCGCTCGCCTACTTCAAGTCAGATCAAGATACCAGTCTTCAGCTCAGGGGCATGTCACCTATCACAAAGAGAATGGGCGTCTTGGGGTCAGTAATGCGCTCAACCGGATTCCAATCGTCGGAGAGTATTTGCTCAGTCTCTTTGAGTAACCAGGAATCGGTGATGGTCTCCTTGCGCTCGTCGAATTCTTCGTCGCTCATGACCTGTTGACCCTTTTTGCGACTAGCAACAGCATTCCTCAATAGCTCAAACGCCTCGACTTGGCGGACCAGTTTGGCGACTCGGGTTTCTCCAGCTTGGTATTCCTGTCGAGCTTCGGAAAGCTGCAGTGCCATTCTCGGACTCTTTTCTCTCATGATGCTGGTGAGATACTCGAGGCCCAGCTGCTCCTCCAACTCACCATCTACGCTGTGTCAGCCGACAAACGGGTCTACGCTGACGGTTTTGGCAGCCAGGCTTACGATGACGTCCCCCCTGGAGAGTCACCTCTCCAGACGCAATCTTTCCCACGTCGAGGGTCAAGCACATCGCGATTCCCTTTGTATAGTCCGAGGCAACGAGCTATTACGCCGTTGAGCTTAGAACACAGGTAAGGTATACATCCAGTCCTCACATGAGGATGCGCCAAGCAGACCAATGCCATCTGGTAAATGCGTTCCCTGATACTGTCCGACTCGGGAACGGAGGTGGACGTCCATGTTGATCGCTTGATGGTCTTGAGACACTCGATGGCGTCGAGGAATATGGGATCAGACATGACCAAGTTATAGAATGAGAATAATATTGGATTTGAGTAGTATCTAACGTTAGTGGGAGTGGGGAGCACGAAGGATTTGAAGGGGATTTTGAGGCCTCACACGAACAAGGCAAGGTGAGGCTGACACATTTAGTTGAGCAGCCATGTCTAGGATTGAGTGCCTGGCTTGACTGGGGTGCCGTGAGTCGGCAAGGATGGTGAGCCGTAGGATCCATCGGTTGGTGATGCAGTATGGCTCATGTCAAGTGTGTAAGGCAACACGCATATACGATCAGTCAAGATGAGCATATGTTGGACGGATGACTTGAGCACTGCCTGGGTGAGCTGATTCACGAACCAAAGTACTGTCCGATTCGTCCATGAATCGTTGCAAATTAATTAAAACTGTTGGGTCTACGAAGTAGGGCTGCATATGCAGGAGGGATGGGTGAAACTAAGGCAGCCCAAGAGCTTATCTGCAGCAAAAGCTTACCGAGTATGAGAGAGCTACCCTGGATGAATACAGTTTTGTCCGCTTTTGGGGGGATCGTGAGTGATTAAGTTAATCAGAGCATGGGGGTACCCTCTCAACCTCTTCCAGGGTGCAGGATTTGGAATCAACTCGATTTTCGGCCGACTTAATTTTGACGGTTTGTGATCGACTTTGCGCAGGTTATTGGTCGTTGCTGTTGGTTGAAGTACGATGTCGAGTGAGAGGCCTCACCAACAGACAACGGCAAGATTCCTACGTGTAGTAAAGGCATCACGACTCTGTGTGACCAAACATGGGCATGTGAGAGTATGAGAATGCATGTAAATCTCCACGCGACCCGTTTACTGACGTTGATTCATCGATTTCTTGGGTTTCCTACTGAATGTATACATAAGATTGATTATCCCCAGATTCTAATGACCATTTGGGAGTTGTTCATCGCAAGGCACCCAGCTGGGCAGTAACGTGGACATTTATTTGCATTACAATCACGACGACCAGGAAATTTGGTCACTTAGGTCCATCTCAACAACTGTCAACAACTTGAACAAAGTCTTCATGATCTCCCAACCCAGTCGAACCATGATTCTCACATCTAAAAACCCTTGAACTCATTCGGAAGACGTGCCGCTGTTGGAGATTTCCTGTCAATCTCTACAAACGAACACACCTTGCCGCCCTACGGCCCTAACTTCAGCGCCACCTCCAGTAAAGCCACAGCGATTACGGAGCGCTGGAGTCCCATGCCTCGGTACTCCACGCCCTTAATTCCTGCAAGCCACAGACTGCAGATGCGTTGTCGGGGTAGTAACTTGGGGAGGTACTCGGCACTCTTTCCCCATATTCGCAAAAGCGTTACCGTCTTCCAATTCAACACCGAACAAAATCTCAACTCTGGTCTTCTTCTTCTTCTTCACCCGTCTCACCCAATGTCTCGATCTCGTTTCCGTCATATAACCTCCCCTTGATACCCGCCTCGTCACCAAAAACCATGCGCCATTCACCACCCGATCTCTTCGATCCCTCAGCTGCTCCGCCGTCATGCGAATGTCCCTTTTGCGTCATCGCCCACACTTACGAACCCTTCGATCCTACCGCACCTCCAGAAAAGTCCTCTCCCTCGATCGATCCCGAGCTCACCTCACCGTCTGCTTATGTCGTACTATCTACCTCCGAGCTAGTCGCCTTCCTCGACATTCTCCCTCTTAGTCATGGCCATCTCCTCCTATGCCCGCGAGAACATCACGAAAAGCTCACGGACATCTCCCCGGACGAAGCTGCCCTCCTGGGTCGTTACTTGCGCATACTGTCCAAGGCCATAAATCGGGCAACAGGCATAGAGGACTGGAATGTGGTTCAGAACAACGGTGCTGCTGCAGCCCAGGTGGTACCGCACATGCACTACCATATTATTCCAAGACCAGAGATACGAGCAAGCGGCCGATACAGCGAGAGCTTTACAATGTTTGGGAGAGGAAAACGGGAGGAACTAGACGACGATGAGGCGCACTATTTAGCCGAGGACTTGCGACAGTGCATTGCCGTCGTTTTAAAGGAAGAGGAGGAAGAAACCAAGCTCAAAACAAAATTATAACGTGGGATTCTTACATCCACGCTGCGACTGGTGAGGCTCAATTTGCAGCGCCCCGTCCCCGACAGCGACGCACGATATCTCGCATGCCCAAGCAGAGATTGCATTCAGATGGCCGAAGGGTCTGAAAGGGCATGCATCAAGCGTCCCCTATATTATCTTATATTATCTTTCGCCCAGCTGTCTAGTGTTGCTTTCAGCGCCTTTGGAAGTCCGATGTTTTTTTTTTT
>JALNIO010000160.1:0-59198 GCA_023509875.1 Rugonectria rugulosa
TTTTTTTTTTTTTTCAATGATCGACGTGGTGATTAATTGTCAGGCGTGGGATGCCTGCCGGTTGAGCAAGGGAACATGTGAAACGCCGTGTTTCAAGGACGGTCACCTCCACGATATCACATCTAATCTTGCAAACAGTCCTCTTGCATACGAACAGACGTGCAATCCAGGTTAGCTTGAAGAGATGCTCAATCAATGACCTCGGCAACGGCATGGGGTAGTATCGACACTCATACCAAACCACCCTCCTCATCATCATCATCGTCGTAGAAAAACCAAGGAAAATGCCCCCCATTCCCCGCAAGGCATATTAGTTTCTCGATGGCAGTGACGCATCTTGATACCAAGAGGATCAACTTAACACTCGGAGATATAGAGTAACAACTCAGAGCCTCGGTCTCGTAACTAAGCCATCCCAACCCAGCCCCCCTCCCGTGCGTAGCTGCAACACACCGCCATGGTGGCCTATACGTGCCCGTCTTAAAAAAAAGCCATGACTCGGGATATGCGTTGCAACGGTTCACGATTCATCGTCGATTTCCAAGGACAAAGGGCAAGAAGCCATTTGTGTCGGCTCTGCGGCGAGGCAAATTACACGGAAGCAAATAACCCTTTGTCGGTTCCGATTCCGACTGAGCTTCTCCTCCGGCCGTGGAGGGTGTGATGATGGGCTTTTGCTTTTTTCTTCGCTAATCATCGGGCGTCGCTTCCCGTCTTGGGGCGTCGTTTCGAGTCAGTGATCCTTCCCGTGCCAAGGGGGTGTGTTGAAACGGCTCGGGTGTGATGTTGTTGCGTGTAGGTTTGGTTATGGGCGGGTTGGTTTAGGGTAACTTGGGTCGATGGTGAGAGTTGTCTGGGATTGAGGTCAATGAAGGCATGGAGTTGATTGATGGTATGTACTTGATGTTGTTGAGATCTGTGTAATTTCAGTAGACGGATTACTCGATACTTGTTCATGCGTAGGCTCGGCTGCCTCCAGCTTCTTGTCTTTGCTATGAAAAGAATTACATAGATACAAGACATGACCAAACTCACGAGACCAATATCGTTTCATGTGACAGCAGCGACTGGGTATCCAATTGCAGAGAAGAACTGCACAAAGTGCTCGATTCCCTCTGTACTTGGCTTGTTATTCAAGATGGAGGCTGTAAATCCAGGTCAAGTATCGATAATCACGGCGCTCACTCATCATGTAGTCATATAGCTGGAGAGCGTTGCGAACACTTGTCGTAAACAGATTAAACACCTCACCTGGTCGTCTCATCATCAAAGTTTTATTTTAAAGAAAGAAAAGGCAAATCGGGCATCTATTGAGCATCATCCTGCACTCAAGCAACCACCCAAATATCTCCGTCGCAAACCCTACCTCCTCGACCCCCTCTGATAACAGTACTGCCGTGATGTTATCGAAGGCCAAGTATCCGATTTGAAGTTCCTCCTCCTTGAAACTCTTCTCTAGTGGTCAGCCCGTGTATGGTGCTCTGCGCAAATGCTGTCACTTCGGTCTTACCTCATCTCAGACGGAAGTTGGTCCCTCAAAGGCTCGAAGTGACAATGAATAGACGAGCTTCGTACGCGGCTCAATGTTGCCTCATTCATTTTCAGTAAAAGTCTGTGAGTAGCATACTGAATGTCAGTGCCGACTGGCTAACTTGAGAACTGCTGCTCATCCAGCCATCATGTATTGCTCTCGTTGACCGTACTCATCTCATCCTAGGAGAGCTGGAGTGATCAAGCTACAGAGCAGTGAACCCGCACTGGAGATAATCTCATGCCCCAAGTGAGATGACTCGTTCAGTTGAGATATTGGCCTCTGTTCTCTACAACATACACTCACCCAGACTACACATGTGATCATTCTCACTAACCTACACAGCAATCCATCTACGCACTTGGGAGTTGCACATCCGGTTCAGTAAAACTCACATTAGTATCAAAACCAAGACCCGGAAGCCCATAGCCTCCTCACATAGTCAAGAAACACGCTTCAGAGTTTCTCTTTTGTTACGTGATTGTCATGTAACTCGTCGCTCCTACGCCTCATGATTTGAATCAAGATACCGATATCGACCCGACAGGAACAAATGAATATATCCGATGAGATATTTCGGCGGTGTGACAAAACAAACTATGAAGGTCCTGTCACCTGTCAGATTCGTCGACATCTGGGAAAGCCGCTGCCATTAGTGAACGATTGTCAGCACCTACCAACCGAACAATGACTTGAGCCAAGCTGTCCACCCATTATCCCACATGTACTGGGACAATTTGAAGAGAAACCATTTCATACGACGACTACTTCAATTTCCCAGCGGATCTGAGTCCCAGAGGCTGCAACCGGTGCTCCCAAGCGCGGTGTAGATACCTTCTTAATCCTCTGACTATTCTCAACCCCCAAGTTCTATTCCGAACCGATTTACTCCCCAAGTAGCGACCGAACCACCTAAATACAGGGACGTAGGGAAACATTAAATTAGTAATTCATGAAGTGGTTAAGAATTTGTGCCATCTCATCCCATTATAGGTCTATAGCTTGCGAGTAGACAAGCAGACTGATGGACAAGACAATGTGTATTTTCTTCAGGTCCAACGATATCCCAACGAAAGCAGTTTCGTACGTCTTGTAATGACATGAACAGGTTCGTGTTCACTAGTGGAAAAGCCTGTCGCCCGTCTTGCAGCTCTGCTCGTGAGTCCGCCTCCAATGCTCATCATAAACTCAGACATCCATCCACGTGCGTAGTCTTTCGTGAATGATATTGCCCATATTAAGGAATCCCCTAAATTCGAGGGATATGACTTACGTAGATATACTATCTCTGAGTCTGGCTGTTTTTGGTCATGTGTCATCTTCCTCCTACCCCCTTTTTTTATATTTATCCTTTTGTCAATAACTAACAGTTGGTTGCTCAACTCACCTCCAACTCCCCGTTGACCGAATTGACCCCGAGAAACTGCCTCATAGCGGCTATAATTCTTCCTCGGGAGCTACTCACTGATCTCAAAACCCCTGCCTATCCTCTTAAGCGTTCTTCATAACGCAATCGTTTGTTTCAATGTTCTCGGTAGAAAAGATATCTACAACGTTCGACTTCTAAAAGCATGTGTCTTCGTGGGTCTTTAAGGTCATAAGGGATGTTCGTATCGCGCTTTAACACTGTCTGCTTATTTGTTTCAGTCTGATATCTCCGATCTATAACGGAAATACTTGTCCAAGTGACGGATGGCTCGAAACTGTACGATACATCCACCGGTCAAACATTTCGGCACGCAAAGAGCCGGTTTCTAGTTTCGACATTGGATGAAATAGATCCAGCCGTACATACAGGGCCACCAATGGTTCAAGGCAGTTATTTCCAAGATCTCCCCTCCCACATAAACACAAGCAGCCAGTGTCAGGAAAAGTCGAAAAGTCCAAATAACAAGGGCTCGAACAGTACACCTTGGTAGAGATGCCTGCTGATTTTCCATGGAGAGATCCTAAGCGACTGTATTGTGACTCACCCAGTCGTATGTCATGTGTTGAAATGCCTTCAAAAATGAACTGCTGATCATCAAGATGACACATACCTCGTACCACGGTCGACATCTATTGCAGCCCAAGAACTTGCGTCAAATAAATTTCAGAAGCATAACTTGTTCGATATACAATGTACACACGGCTGCATAATTTCGCTGGTGAGGTAGCTTCGTGATCAAATTTCGTAAAAAGCCAAGATGACTTTATACATCTGACGTCTCTGGCCAATCCAATCTCTCTCGCCGACTCCTCGCAACGGTGTCAATCAAGGGAGACAAGAGGACACGCATGTCTCCCCTACACATACCACGAATTCGCTACGCCGCTGCCTCCTTTAAAAGGCAGACACAGTCCCCGCCCTGGCCAGTGTTCGTCATCTCCTTAAAATTGACCTTGACACCCTCCCTTCTTCTGGTCTGACATATCCTCCCTTCCATAAGCAACTCATTTCCTTGCAAATTCTCGCTCGGAGAGTGATCGCCGGAGCGCAGTCCAGTTCTGAGCAACTCGAGGCGTGTAACGAGCCGTCATCTGCAGTACTGAGTCGAGTCTCACATACAGTCACCGCACAAGTAACTACCTGGCTATGTAGTTTGCCTGCTTATTGCCTACTGCTTACTGCTTACAAGGCTCTGTGGATCTCCAAGGCCAAGTATCTATGCAACTATTAAGCCTAGTGACTCCTACAACGCTCATTCGTCCGATACAAGCCCCAATTATACATCTCGCTGGTTTGGCAGCACGCTGACTGTGTGCTCCGTTCGTAGCACTCCGTAAGGGTTCTACGATCGTCGTGTAATCATGGAGCCGGGAACCAGCTTGCAGTCAGCTGTCGATCCTTGCAGATCATGGGGAACGTACAATCAACTCTCATTCGTCCTGTATTAGACATCATGTCACAAGGTTTGCCGACAGACTTCACTCTCCAATGCCGTGTAATGTATCAAGACCAAGTCAAAATAAATCTTTGTTCAACAAAGTTCCCCTACTCCCTTTCGCCTCTTGCTATGATTAGTCTGGGAATAATGAAAACAAACAAACAAAGATGCCTATGCCTAATAACGCAATACGCCTCCCTTCTGCCACCGGCGGAAAAGTGGCACAAGCCAATAATGCAAAGTAACATCAACCATTCAATCCATCCTTCAATCAAATCGACCAGCGCATTCCATTCCTGTCCCTTGTCTCAACAGGCAGAGGGTACTATTCTCGTCGTCGGGTCTTGAACTCATCACAGGTATCGCATCGTATGTCGGGAGAATTTATTCTCATAATAAAAAAATAAAGGTAACAGAAGAAGCGAAAAGGGGGTATCGCAGTGGCAGGTGTTTCGACATCGACCGAGCACGTGGCGATGCTGGGGTCGGGGTTGTGGCGCTACCATTGAGGCCCACCAAACGCCGCAGCTGTTTACACAAGATAGGCTAGCATACCAATAGCAACCGCAGCAGCAGCACCCTTGCCCGGAGCCATGGTAGGAGCAGCGAGGCCATCCGAGGTGCTGGTCTTAGAGTCGCTGGTGCCAGTAGCAGACGAAGCAGACTTGGTAGCGGAGGCAGTGGCGGTTCCAGTGGTGGTGGAGGAAGAATCCGAGGTATCAGCGTCGCTGGGGTCCAGGGTACCGCAGAGGGCCTTGATGTTGGTCTTGCATTCCTTCTGGCCGCTGGCGCTGCTGGTGTTTTCGGTGATACACTCCGAGTAGAGCTCCTCGCAGATGAAGGTCGGGACTGTCTGAGTGTAGTACTGGAGACCAGGAGTCGACGAGTTGGAAGCGCATGTGCATTCCCAGGCCAGAGTGCTCTAAAGAGGATTTGTTAGAGGGGTCGCGCGCTAATTGGTTGCAGTGCTAGCCTAACTCACCTGAGTGCAGCTGTTGGAGTCGGTAGAGTCGTCGCAAAGAGTCGTGCAAGTGTTGGTCTGAGCCTCACACCAGGTGGCTGCGAAAACGGTCAGTTATGAAATGGGCAATCTTGAAGATTTTACATACCTCGGGTTGACGAGTCAATTGTGCTGGCGTCAATCGTCATGTTGAGCGAGCTGTCGTAGGTCTCGACGGCCAGGACCGAAGAGACGGCCAAGGCGAGGAAAGCAAGCGCGGATCGCATTTTGAATATACGGCAAGTATTGCGGATGAGTAAACAAGTGCGGGAGGCAACAAGCTCTGGATTTGTGCTGATTGAAAGCTGTTGCGGAAGAGCGAGTTAGCTAAGTGGTATGATGAATTGTGACGATGATGATTTTGGTGGAGCTATTGTTGTTGTGATTGTTGGGAGCAGGGTAGAAGGGAAAAAGCTGGGCGAGGTAGAAAAGTGGTTTTATGAACGGGTGGTACGCACCTGGCAAATGGGGCTTGAAGAGCTTGTAAACTTTCCAGGGAGACCGCAAACGGAGACGAGAGGGAAGGACGGCAGGGCGAGGGGATTCACCTCGAGGGTCGAGGGAAGGAACCAGAGACTTTATGAGGGAGCGGACGCGGGAGGAACGATCGGATACGGTCTTGGTCTCTGCTCGATCAATGGATGGGGACAACAAGGGACGGGACTTGCGACTGGGACTGGGACTGGGACTGGGACTAAGCCGGGGAATGAGAATGGGACCTTGCAGTTGCTAGGTTGGGTCTCTTTGGGCCTTGGTTGCTTGGGTCTTGGTGCTTGGGTCTTGGGCACTTCTGCTAATGACTAGAGGTCCTTAGCACCTAAATGAGGTAGGTCCAGCAGTACGATTAACTTACCTGCCGAGCTACTTCCGTCCTATCTCTTCATACCTAGCTCAGCAAGTACCAACCTTCTGAAGCTTTCTGGTTCTGCCCCGTTGGCAAGGGGGCCGGGTCGGGGGGGGGCAAGAGCTTCCTGGCACGGCCTCGGTTTGATTAGTACATACTTGTACTTGTTACGGACGATTGCTTCCAGGCCCTTGCGGCCCAGGCCCAAATCGGCCGGTACGCACCCACGCATCCGCGAATCCACTCATCACCCTACGTCTTCTATTGCTTTTATCCAATTCACTCAGCACTCTATATGATGTGGCCAACGGAAAAAATCAATCAAGGTACCCGGCCTAAAAGGAATTATGATGCACACGCACTCCTGGCCAGTCACACAGGAAGCTAGGCCCTGTACAGATATAGTGACGCACTCAGCGCAACCAGCCTTTGGCCTCCCATGTCGCCCCTCCTCAGACGCAACGCTCCCTCGTCGGAAGAGAAGCTCTATCATTAATTACCAGCCAAGTACAGTACATAGGACAGTGCACATGAGATATCATACGGAGCACCCACAGATAACCCGTCTGGCCGTCCGCTTGCAGTCAAACATGCTTGCTCGCTGGCCCAGGTACCCAGGCACAATTCACTCCGGTGCCACACCTCCTCGCCCGCCCTAGGCAACGCCATTTCCGCTGTCGTCACCAACACCCCACGAACTTCACATCTGCTGCTTACAAGGTTCACCATCACAGTCTGGATGCAAGGCCAACGAGCTGCCTCCCCTCCCTCGGAGAAGGCTGGGATTGGCCGCTGGATCGACGACGAGACCTACCGCTTTTCCGTGCAAGCTGTTACCTATGGCACCCATGGGTCAGAGACCCGACTAAAGACACGACGCTAGCCATCAAGGATTAAAGAATACTACCGCTCTTCAGTGCTGTCTCTTGTCACTCTCATCAATCTCCAACCGGACTGCCAAGACTCAATGGCCCACTGGTATACACGTACTGTGCACTATGCGTGGTTCGTGCGTGTGTCGCAGGCTCAAAAGACCCGGCCGAGCGATAGCGACGACTGGATACAGCAGAGAAACCCGATCTCAGAAATAACCAATGAGCTCGCTTGTCTCATGTCACTAACCTTGAGACTTCGACACAGACCATCTCGGTGTCGACCCCCATATCGCCTCATGCTCCGCGCCACGAGAGACAGAGAAGCCACAGGAAGCTGTCAACTTCCAGCTCGCCAAGGGCCCCGACCCAGCGCGCTGTTTCTGTTACTCATCATGTTGTTGTCGTTGGTTGGCTCCGATCTTCTTAGTGACGCTTTGGCTATCCGCGCCTACGTAGTGCCCTTGCGTGCTCCGCAGCAGCCTACCTATTCCGTACTTACAGATGCAGTGCGGCGCATGCACTATACTGCTTCTGAGGAGGGGGAGGCTGGAGCTCCAGCTTCAGCAGCCGCCTCAACGGTAACGCCGGAAAGTGGGTGTTGACCAAGCGGTATTTTGCATCGACAAAGAACTGCCATCATCGAGCAAGTCGAGAGCCCAAGCGCCAAGATATTAGCCGGCCCTTCACCCGTCACAGGATCATTGATTCATTAATAACAATCAATGCCAGGCCAGACTAGGCAATCTTAATCCGGGTCCGAAATCGTCTCGCCCGCACGCGCCAGGGCGGGCAAGTATCGTCGGAGTCGCATCATGCTCGCCAGGGAGTCGAAACACTACACCTTATCTTCCCCCTCGAAGCGTTACCTACACAACGCGCGTCTCCGGGTCGTCGCACAGGATTGCAGAGGGAGACGAGCTAATTATCACGAGTCCCGGACAGTGACGTCGCCTAGCTGGCGCGACATGTCTTGGATCAGGTCCCCATCGCATCTCGGTGCCCTCATGGATCCATATCGAAAAATTTTGACCTTCATTCATCGCAATCAATCTGCCCATTTCCAGCGTTCCACCCATGATTGCATCCTCTTCTCCCCTCATTCATCTGTTCCACCGCCCATCACCGAGGTCTATTAGCGGGGACAGCAATTGGCCCCGGGTCTGGCCGCGCATGGGTCTGGCTCCCCCGTTTATCATTCCACATGGGAGTTGTGAGTTGAAACCCAGCATACGGAGGCATAGCTCATCATCAGACAAGAGCTGTCACGCAGCTTGTGTGCATGGAGCTCCTGGGAGCTTTCACCAATCGCGTGCTGCCAATTGCGCCCCCGCAGCAATCAAGGAACACTGTGTGTGGCGTCCACGGTACGTACTCCGTACTTCGTCTTTGACTGTTAAGCCAGGTTGCCCCAGTGCCAGTCTTTCTCGTCCCGTCCCCAAAGCCTTCCACGTGCAGTAAGGGTATCGTCATGGGAAGGTCATGGTGCACAGAAGCGAGGTCAATAGCCATGGCGGTCATGATTCGTTGCCTCCCCAGTGGACCTCGAGGCGGCGTCATGTTGACTGTTTGTCGACTTCTTTCGTTCGATCTCAAAATCGATATTCGATGTTACCTAGTCCTGCCGTCCTGCAGGGTGGGGGCTGGGGTTGGCTGGGAATACGGACTGATCGTCAATCACCTGTCTTCACTTTCGCATTTGGTGGTCTACTTCCTTCGTACAGCAGCAACCAGTCCCAACCCCTCGGATCTTGTTCTATCTTAGCTCCTCGTGTTCACAGCTAGTGAGCTTTCTCTTCGCTGTGGTGTGTGTGGGTGAGACCTGTGAGACCAGTGGGAAACGAAGCCAATATTGCTGCGTCTCGTGTAAGCGCAAGCTCGTGGGCTCCCTCAGAGTTTGGTTCCGAATCTGGATTTGTGCGCTTTTCTCTACGGCCGAATTGCCGCCACTGACAGCACCACGCCGAGACAGCCCGTGTTACTCTGTACGAAGTGTGCCCTGTTGCGTGCCCGGGTTGCAACCCATCACAAGAAGCAGGATTTGTCTTAGTGCATCGTTGATCGGGTTATTGGAACAGCTCGACAAACATTTGTGTTGAAGCTGTCGCTGCCGCCCTCCAGCTCGTGCCGAAGCTCCGCGAGTGCCATACGCCGAACAAGTACAGCACTCAATCATGGTAAACAGCGGCATTGCGCCAGCCAAGCCGTTCTCCCGTGCCTAGTGCCGACATCCCGAATATTCAGTGCAGAGTGCTGTCGTACGTGTGCATACAGTGGGCCGTAATGACGAGAAGCTTTTGGTTGCTGGTGAAATTTGTTTGCATTCCCCTGATGGCCCGGCAAAATTTGCCGGGCGCAGAGACCAGCACTGCACATCATATTTTTCTCCCTCGTTGGAAGTCACCTCGCATCAGGGGAATCTAAATACACATTCCCTCCTTGATTGCCAGCTTGAAGTTTGCTGCGTACGAATGCTACGTAGGAATGGGCCGATATTTGCTCCGGGGCGAGAGCTCCCCCTATCGCATGTGATACTATTCGGGAGTCTCATCATATCGTGCCCGCTCAATTTTTATCTGTTATGATTTCAAATAAAAGCTCCCGCTCTCATGCGTTCCGTCCGAATAGTATTAACGCCCAATCCACAGTTGGGTCAAGCTTAAGTTATGGCCGTGGTGATTGATGATTGACGGCCAGGATGGAATGGTGTGCTCATCGCCCTGTTTCGCAGGTGTTTTACCATGCAATTTCAGCATCCATGCCCCTTGATATTTCGCCATATTGGGTTCGGAACGTTGCGACGGAGCGCGGGCAAGGCTGGACGTCCCAGGCACGTTCTGAACGGTGAATTGTGTGAGGTATACAATTAATGCGCAACTTTTGAGGCGCAATTGATGTTTCTAGTGTGATTCCAGCTTTGTAGCAGTGGAAAATGTAACATTAGGCTGTTCTGATCTTTATTATTCTACCGATTTTTTGGTTGGAACAATTTTCGACTCAAGGGAGTTTTGCTTTCTTCAGGGGAAATAACAACCCGAAGTCAAGTCTACGTTGAAAATGCCACAAAGGATCAAATGTATAGATCATGTATGCCGCGAAAACAAATACAACTCAATATGTTATTCGGATGCCATCTTTTCCCCAAGCCTGCATCATGCCGTGATCATGATTGCATCAAACTGTCATGACAATCAAATCACAGTCAAGCTCTAGGGTAGGAATATGGCGACTGGTGGGGCCAACCGTTCACTGTGTGGGCCTCTCCCCGCATCAACCCTTCTCTCTCCAAGAGCTCCAGCTGTATCCAGATGACAAGCTATTAACTAAACCGCCCCAGCATCCAAGGTACATAGCCTCAGCCTTATCGACATACCTTTTGTACAGCTTTCTGCCGTTTTCGCGTCGCGTTCGGGTATCATTATTCTCGATACTTGATTCCCAACGACGCCCTTTCGTCCCTGACCTTCGGGACATTCCCATGGGCGGATTTGCCAGCTGAACTCCTTCCTTTCCGCCCAGACGGTCGACACAAGCTGCCACCGATGGACAGCCTCCCACGCGAGCTCATCGAGGAAATACTTCAGCGATGCGTCGACTACGGGCACAAGAACTCCATTCTGCCGCTTCGCCATGTGTGTCGTCTGTTCAACCAGATCCTCAAACCTGTCGTCTGTCGCAATCTGGGGCTCGATTTTTCTCGACTGAGTAAGGGCCTCAAACGGCATCCGGCGGCAGACGATTTGCAAACGATTGGCAAGTACTGCAAGAGCATCTACATTGATCTCATGGTGGTACGAGATGACTGTACGTGTGTCCCGCTGCGCCTGGCACCTCGTCCAGAGACCCTCTCATGCTGCTGACACAAAATGTAAACAGCGGAAGTGGATTTCCTCTCGGATCTATTCGAACGTGTTCCCACTATGGCCGACTTTTGTCGAACGCTACACAAGAAGTACAGCATGAACAGCGAGACCTTTACGGAATCCGACTTCTTCGAGATATGCGAAGCCATCCTCTTCAACTGTCGTCACATCGACCGTCTCCGACTGAACCTCCCAATTCAACTCGTCGGACGACACTGCAATGTATCCACGAGGGTCCTGGCCAATACACTCAAGGCCTTTGCCACGCGGCCTGAGGAGGAGTCCAAGGATCTCAAGGTGCTGGTCCTTGAGAACCTGACTGATGTCGGCACATGCCACCTTTGGATGAACCCCACCGACGTGGTGAATATTCTCAAGGTTCTGCAGGCATTGGAACATCTCGTCATCACCTTCAGAAGACATGAAACCGACCCGCAGCGTGTGTCCGTATTTGGGAATTGCCTCTGGAATTTGTTATCAGGTGCAGATCAATTGAAGAGCCTGTGTCTCATGTGCTCTAATCCTGATGACCGCCCTCTGAGGGACACGAGAATGACCAGAGCTCAGCAGATGCCTGTGGATGAGTGGCGAGCCAGATCTTTGCCCTGTCGAAACGCGCATATCGTTCTGGCCAACTTGACGTGCCTGGAGCTCAAAAGGATGGAGTTGTCTCCTGATGTTTTGATTCGAATCGCACAGAATTTCGGAGGAACGCTGGAGGAGCTCTACCTCAATGAGGTATTCTTGAAGGTGGAACAGGCCCAAAATTCCAATGCGGATGGAAAGGAAGTGCTCTGGATAGGTCTTCCGAACCAGCGACCTCCTCTAGGCGGCCACTGGATTGCAATGGAGCTGAGGTGCGCCGTGCCGCAACTTCGTATCTGTCGAGCATCGTTTCTGGGCTACGACCGGTACCTGAGGGATGACATCCGCGGCACCCCCGAATTCGACCTCGTCGACCCCTGCGGACTTAGCCGGAGCATTACCCAACGTTTCGTCGAGATTGTCATGGGCGTACAGCAACCAAACATGCCCAACGGGGATCCTGTTGAATATCTCCCGCCCGATCCGCAACACGACTATCTCCTCGGTCAGCTCAGCCCACGTGTCCAGGCTCCCAGGGTGACAGACTATGACACAAACGCATATCAGTTGGACGTGGCAAACCCAACGTCTGAGTGGCTGCGTAAGATTGACGGCGTATTCCCCAACCTCAACTCGAGCACGCTGGATGAGCTACATTACATTGCCGAAACGGCATGTCGGGGTATGAACGAGATGCAGCGTCGAAGGAGCGAGCCGACGGGCAACAGGCAGCTCGACTTTGATTACGGGGTATGAAAGAAGGCCTCCTTTATCGAGGTGTAATGAGTTTACGACATCAAGGAATGAAGTTTTAGAAACTAGAGCTCTCTGGCCATGCTTGAGCGTCCCGAGTGAACAGGACAGGGATTTTCAGAGAGATATACGTCTTCTCGTACGTTAATATTGTGCAGATAGGCACACGAAATGAAAAGGGATTTGGGGCTCTTGAAAGTGGCAGCCGTAGCTAGCCATGATAATTAAGCTGTTTATAACATTGTCCCCAACGAATCCTTTCCTCACTCGCTATATAATGTGTTTGACCACTCGTAGGTCCGCTCAGTCCCCCCTCTCTATATCATGTTGTCATGGTTGAAATATCATGATCATTTTTTGAAAATCAGTAGAAATATAACGCCTGCATTAAACCGAAATCTTTTTTTCTTGGTTCCTTTTCCTTTTTTCTTTTGTCTAGTGACCGTTGAGACCGTTACCATTAACACCGTTGAAGCCATTCAGCCCCTTCTTGGACGCCGCCGCAGCCTTCTCCAGGGCCTGGAGCACGTCGTTCTTCAGGTCCTCGGCGTCCTCGACGCCGCAGCTGATGCGCACGAGGTCGTCAAACACGCCCACGGCCTCGCGCTGGTCCTTGGGGATGCCCGCGTGGGTCATGCTGCTGGGCACCTCGACGAGGGACTCGACGCCGCCCAGGCTCTCGGCCAGGGTGAAGATCTTTGTGAGCTGGCAGAAGCGCTCGGCGGCGTCGTGGCCGCCGGTGATGCGGAACGAGAGCATGCCGCCGCCCATGCCGTCGCGGTGCTGCTTCTTGGCGATGTGCCGCTGGGGGTGCGACTCGAGGCCCGGGTAGTTGACGGCGATGACGAGGGGCGAGGCCTCGAGGGCGGTGGCCACGGCGGTCGCGTTGCGGGTGGCCTCGCGGGCTCGGAGGTGGAGCGTCTTGAGCCCGCGGTGGGCGAGCCACGAGTCAAAGGCGGACGGCACGGCGCCGATGGCGTTCTGGAGGAAGGTCAAGCGGGCCTTGAGCTCGTCGCTGTTGAAGGCGGCCACGCCCATGACGACGTCGCTGTGGCCGTTGATGTACTTTGTCACGCTGTGGACGACAATGTCGGCGCCGAGGTCGAGGGGGTTCTGCACGTAGGGGGACAGGAAGGTGTTGTCGACGACGACGAGGACTCCACGCTTGTGAGCCTCGGAGACGACGGCGCGGATGTCGACGAGGCGGAGGGTAGGGTTGCTGGGGGTCTCGATCCAGATCAGACGGGTCTCGTCGGTGATGTGCTCCGAGATGTCGACCTCAATCTCCGGAGTAAACGTCACCTTGACGCCGTGCGCCTTTGCGACCTGCGTAAAGTATCGATGGGTGCCGCCGTAGACGTCCGACACGGAGATGACATGGCTGCCGGCGGCGAGGCTCTGGAGGATGTTGGCCGTGGTTGCGCTCCCAGAGGAGAAGGCGAGGGCGTACTTTGCGTGCTCGAGGGCGGCAATGGCAGTCTCGAAGTTTGTCCGGTTCGGGTTCGCGGACCGCGAGTACTCGTACTCACCCACGGGCTTTCCCACGGCCGTCTGGGCGAATGTGGTGGAGAGCGAGATGGACTCGATGACGGCGCCGGTGGTGGGGTCATGCGGGGATCCGGCGTGGACGGCCAGGGTGCCGAAGGCGTGCACGGGGGACGGGGGACGAGGCGGCGTGGCCACGGGGTCCGAGGTGAGGAGGGGAAGAGCAGACATGGCGTTTGGAGGAGGGAGAGAAGAGCCAATTGGGACGGGGAGACTTGGGAGCTAGGAAGATAAGGCTCTCTTCGGATCGAGGGAGGTTTTTGAAGCGTGAATTGGGAAGAGAGGGGAGGGGGGAAGGAAAAGCGTCCTTCGGGGACCTTCTTTTATGTAAACTAGGGCACAACGGAGTGATGCACCCTCACACCAGGTGTCTCTCTAGTTTTTTTTTCCTCGCCCGCCCAGAAGAAGAAGGAGGAAAGAAAGAAAGAATTGATCTCGGCGGTCAGTCGTGTTACGTTCCCCAGTGTCCTTTGCGCGATTCAAGGGCGGAATGGTGGAAGTTGTTGAGTCAAGACGCAAGGGATGGGGCCGGCGCCTCTGCCAAAAGATGTTAGATATATGAGTCGGTGACGAGAAGATTTCTCAAAACCTTGCCAATCACGTCAGAGCTCTCTACTACGAGCCTAAAATAAATCAACAATGTTCAAAGGGAGGCCAAAAAAAAAGACGAAAATTATAGCGGGAATTGCGCAACGGCGGGTTCAAAGTATAAAAGACAAAGCTTGGTGTGGCTCTTTGATGAGGAAGGTGATGGCCACGCGACTACCTGCGGATGTCGGGGCCGGAGAGGAGAATTTTGAGAGTCTGAGGGGGGATTGGGTTTTCGATCTGGAATCTAACGGTGCAATTGCTCCAATCCTTGCCAGATGAGGATTTATATATCAGATCTCGGCGCATTTCAATTCATCTTAGTAAAGAAGGGCCGTCTACAAACTCCGTAAGCAGCCATCGGAATGATTCCAGAACACTTGCGGTTGAATTTGTAAGGAAGCGTACGATTTAATTGCCCCTCTCCGGGACGACGAAGAAAAATCCACAATCCATCATCACGGCGGGGTAACTACGGCTTCTATCGTTCTACTGTACGCATGACGCACCAGTTTCCATGACGGGAAGGGTCGATCAGGGCTGATCAAAAGCGGGAAGTCCGTTGCACATGGTCTGTCAAGTGGGCGACCAGCCGGTTCCTCGGGGCTGTCATGTTTCTTTCGTTTTCCACGGGCAGCAATATTCGTTCAGAGCAGAACGGAGTTTATGGTTTCTGCGCCCGCATCAGGTGAATCCGGGAGTCGGGCGTAGTATTGAAGAGAAGGAGGGGGGGAGACGTCTCAAGGCGGTGTGGCGGGGAGTTGTGACAAATGTGATTGCTGCTTACTCTATCGAGAAGGTTGCGTGTTGCCTTTAGGGCGCTTTTAATGGAGGCATGTGCAGCTTTGTTTGTAGCTGCACGTCTTCCTGTTGGTGAAAGAGGCGGGAAAAGGAAAACTAACATGAAACCATGACTGCGTTGGGGGAAGCGACCGGGCAAAAGCGGCTGACTTGCCATGATGGAGGGGCGTGTCCAAGGGACTTGGGGATACCTCCAGAATGTATTGCGTGTATACAACATGATGTACTATTTGGATTAGTAAAGCACGGGGTCATGTACGTACTAGATAGTCTGTCTGATAATAATTCCAAAGACTCTCAGACATGTACTGTATGTCTATTTTCGAGGAGAGGACTGGAAGGTGAGCATGACAAATATTCGATCAAGCCTTGCGTACGCCTGGTCGACAGTCATTCCGCCGGGAAAGGCATGATGCGCCGATCCCGTATCTACATCATGGAGGCCGGGGAAACAAAAAACTGAGGGGAGTTGAGGGGAGTTTCGGTGAGAAGCAGCTGGTAAATGAGGGGAAAGCGAAAATGCAACCAAGACGCAATGTCGCATAAAAATGCTGCGCTTTGATAGGCTCCGGAGCTGTGATAGCGAATGCATTGGTATGCAGTCCGAGTGATAAGCCACACCCGACAAGCTGAACAGGCCGTCGTGCATATGCAGTCGTCACAAAGCTGGCAAGCTGGGTGTCAGTCGCTGCTAGTATACGAGATGCGGAATACGAATACGAAATCCAGGCAGGCGGAGGGATTGATTCGGCAATAGGCTGTAGACGCACAAGGGACCGTAAGCAAATGGAGGGCGACTGGAAGGCTAAGCCCCCTTTCTGTGTCAGTAGAGGGCATCATGACGAAAGATAGCCGTGGCAGATTGGAGCCAGATGAGTGGACGAGATGGATGACAGGTCCAACACCAGAAGAGCGTCAACCCTCCAATCGTGCTTTACAGTTCCTGGTTCTACCGGGGCCTGTCCAAAAGTGGAAGTATCGGGTGCCTTGCATGTCTGATTCCGGCGGTCGCTCTCGTCAGCAAAAAAGGCCCGTTGCGTCACGGGGTTATCTGGATATTGTAAGACGACGGTTTAGTACTCTTTGCATCTGAGACCATGTACCGCCGATGAGAGGGGTGAGAGAGGTGTCGAAGGGCCGAAAACACGGACGAGAAAGTTGATACGGCATAGAATAAAAGGCGATACTTCGTCCATATTATGGGGTTGACTGACAATGAATGAGGAAAATGGAGTCAGCACAGACAGCAGTCAAAAAGAACTGCCATGGAAATAAGGGAAAGAAAAAAGAGTTGGGGAAGACTGTAAAAGGGCCCTGGCCCTGGTAACAAGGTGGAATCCCACCTTTCCCATCTGCTTCATCTGCCAGCCTTGTTCTGCAAAGTGCCTACCAGAATTGGCTCAGATTCGACCAGATGGAGGAAGGGTTTCAGCGGCCGGCTGTTCGGGACAGTGTCCGATGAGGGTCGAAACGTGGGTTTAAGACGTTGAAGGGTGGAACAACGGCGGCATGGGCAGTCAGGAAGTCAGGCAGTCAAATCATGTCGACTTCTTTCTTCACCGTCTTGTGCCAAATCTCCCCATTATTCGGCGATCTCCAGTGATCCAGAAGCAGTAACATGATACGACTTGGACACACACCACCACCGGCGAAGGCTCCACGCGGCGCGGCGCCGGCCAGCAGAGCCTCGGACCCTCACTCTTCATGCTCTGGGGAACGATGTTGGACCCTTTGGCCCGTCTGCCACCCTATCACGAGGGGTCCAGGGAGTCTGGGCAACATGTATGAGCTGGTGGGCAAGGGCCCTGGTGAAGTTTCGAGATATGTTGGGGAAGCTCTGCTGCACCGGCTGATGCTGTTGTCTTTTGTTTCGTGCTGGTGCCGGTTCGCCCAGGGTTCTGTCATGGTTCCGGCTCCGAGGACGCATGCACAGTACATGTACTTGTAATAGCGTGTGCTTGGATTCGGACTTGTACAGCAGGGAGTACTTGCACTTGTACCGAAAGATGGTGGCCCCGTAGCCCATCTGGGTAGGTACCTAGTCCGTAAGGTAACGCGGCGGCTGTCAATGGGTTGCATCCCATAGGTAGATATTCGACAGGGAGAGCTCTATGTGATGGTGTCGTGCGAATCAAGGACCAAGTGTTTGGGTACATGAGGTAAGTGAGTAGGTAGGTAAATGAGGGAGTTACGGATTGCCGCGTACACGGTGCCTTCCTAACGATGAACGCAACCTTGGCACTTGGTTGCTTGGACCCCCGAATTTTAACCAAACGAAGTTGCGGGGGGAAGGAAGGAATGCCCTTTGTCGAAGCTGACTGTGCGCATACAAGATAATCTGCCGAAGATTATGTACGGAGTAGCTTTGTCGCACCACAACTTCAAAAGTTCGTCCTCACCTACCGTTGTTGTCATATCATCCAGCTTCATCATCTCTCCCCTTGTCCCGTTATCCCCTTGCAGCGTTGCCAACAACGACAACGGCGACGACGACGACAACAACAACACCATCCTCTCTCAACAAAATCCTCCCTGTCGACCTGTATACTTCGTATGCCCGTCTCGCATCATGACTGGCAACTGACAGGCTGCGTGCATTGGCGTCTACCACGTGTTTCCCTCGTCTCAGCAATCAAAAGGTCCACTATCCACCACGTCCACATCTCCGCCGGGACTGAAAATCGTCCATATTTTTCTTCGTCCGGCCCCGATAAAAAGTCAAGGCCGTCACCGACTCGCCGGTCGTCGACGCCATCCCTGTTGTGGCAGTGCCCTCTAGCTTCCTTCTCTCGCCCTCGAAGAGCAGACCCTTGCCCACCGTCGACAGTTGCCAACCAGCCTACCAGCCCACTCGACAGCAGGCTGCAACAGAATCGTTCCCTTCCTGCATACTATCCGTACAACAGACATCTCCGGTCTCCTCGACCGCCCCGCTATCCGTGCCTTCATTCCGCTTTCTGGGGGAACTCCGTCCATCACGCACCGAGCCGCACGCACACCTTCTTTTCTTTCAAATTATCCCCCCCTGGCCAGCAGGCGTGTTCAACCACGCTCCTTGACTTCTCGCCAGGACATGTCTTGACATTTCTTCTTTGATAGAACCAACTTCAATTGCGTACAGCCCGCCGTCTTCAACTCTTTTCCAGGATCCAACGAGGCCCCCACGCCTCCGCGGCCATGCTGCGACTGCGATTTCTACACCCGGTCCTCTTCGCCAAGTCCCCGAGAGCCAGTTGACGACGCGTGAACTTTCTCTTACAACTTTCCTCAGTTCTCTTTCGTGATGCCGCCGAGACGTTCTCACAAGAAGTCCCGCGCGGGATGCCGCAGGTGTAAGAACAGGAAGATCAAGGTATGGCTGCTTCCGCCCGCCGCGCCTTGCCGGAACTTCCGTATTCCTCCCGCTTGAGACTCCGATCGCTGATGTCGGCCGAGCTCCTCCGTCTCTGTACATCCTGGAACCTCTGCTAATCATTCTGTCTTGCTGTGTTGTAGTGCGATGAAGTCCACCCTCGATGTGGAAACTGCGCCAAACATGGCGTGCTATGCGACTTCGGTAACCCAGATGTTCTCGATGAACTCGTCACTTCAACTACCAGCTCTGAAAGTAATGGAGCACCTACTCCAAAGCCTACTACTCCGCCCTTGCAAATACCAAAGACACCGTCAATACGACACTCGACGACTTCCAACGCCACGAAAATGGCAACGTCTACCCCCTTCTACGCTCAACCCTCGACGACCGTGACAACGTCACTCTCAGGACAGGTCGACAGAATGCTCGAACTGCGATTGATGCACCAGTATACTACCGTTACCTCCAAGACCCTACTCAACAACTCACCCGCTACCGAAGATATCTGGTCTCGGGCTGTGCCACAGATGG
Organism: Rugonectria rugulosa; assembly: GCA_023509875.1. Classification (NCBI taxonomy): domain Eukaryota; kingdom Fungi; phylum Ascomycota; class Sordariomycetes; order Hypocreales; family Nectriaceae; genus Rugonectria; species Rugonectria rugulosa. The sequence goes on from JALNIO010000160.1 coordinate 19,136, forward strand.
CCTTTGCCAAACCTTACCTCATGGACGCCATCCTCTCAGTTGCCGCGTTTCACCTCCGATCTATGACCCCAGACGACAAGGCCCTGATTCGCGCCTCACATGCTTATTCGGCCTCTACGCTAGCTGCGTACTGTGCCTCACTTAATTCTGGAATTACCCCTGAAAATGCTGAGGCTCTGTTCCTGACGGCTGCTTTGATTGCCTTCCAGGCTATCGCATCGCGTATTTTCATCAAAGACGACGCAGACGCAGACCCTAATGACCCGACGAGTCGATATGCCCTTCCCCTGGCATGGTTTCATTCCTTTCAAGGCGTGAAGACGGTTGTAGCCGCCTCTTGGCTATGGATCCGTAGCAGCACTGCCGTGAAGGCCGTGATTGACTCCCAGCCCAGCTTTCAGCTTGATCTTAACCCGCGATCAACAAGCTCCTTCTTTGGACATCTCCTGGAAGGCCTGGAAGAAGAGCTCGGGGCTGAAGATCCGCGTTTTGTTAACGCTACTGCTCAAGCTTATTCACACGCCGTCTGTGTAGTCAACTGGGCTCACAAGAAACGTTACCCCGCAGCCACGCTTGCCTTCCTCGCTACAGTTTCACGACGCTTCGTGGAGCTTGTGGAGGCAAAGCGACCTCGTGCGTTGGCAATTCTTGCTTGCTTCTTTGCTTTGCTGAAGCGAATGGATACGTGGTGGCTCCAAGATGTCTCTCGTAGGGAAGTGATGGGCTTGGTCGGTATGTTTGAACCCGGTTCCAAGTGGTGGCGGCATCTTGAATGGCCCGTCAGGATAGCCTTGTGGGACGGAGATACGATACCCCAGGACGTTTGGGGAACGGATTGGGACACGGAGCCTCCAGCGCAGGAGGGCTCTGTGCAATCCATGCTGCATCATATTGAGATGATGGCCGACATGCTCAACCAGCAACCCATCCTGGCTCCCGTTACACCCATGGCTCCGCCACAGACTCCGGCTCCGCCACCTGCGCCGGAGGACTATCTCGAGGTAGTCTCACCAGATTGATGAGGTTTCTTGAGATTAGCTGAACTGAAAGTCGCCGGCGACACTCGATATTTTCTTGACATAAACTTGCAATCACAGTCTCACGACACACGGCCCTAATTCAACAGGGGCAGCCAGAATAATGAAACGTTATGATTCTACCACCAGGGAGGAATCCAGAAGTTGGACAAGCAATGCATTTAACGAAGGACGAGAAAGGATTATGGAGGAACTAATATACTCTCGGGGTTTAGATCTGAATGGCGGCGCATCGACGGGTGGCTGAGCTCGGAACTTGTCAGGAGTCCGAAGGCCGCTTTTGCAGGCAACGTCTCGTACAGCAGCTACTTGGAAACATGCATCAGTGTGGGTCAAGGCGCGGTGACGAAGGCTACGATCGAAAAGGCTCTTAGACGATGAAAGTGGGAAACGGCTTTGAGATTGACCCGTGTTGACCCTATGCGTTGAGCCGGCTGCCAGGAACGATCTGACGATGGATCAAGTACAAACACCAATGAGAGGAGACCTCAGAATACGGTATGAGGTTAGCGTGGAATTGAGTGGTGGGACTGCCCTGGGCTGGAACCGTGGGTGCGATCACTCGTTTCCAGGTGATAGTAATGCAGAAGACGTCAGCCAATACTCGAGAGAAGACAGATGAGACAAGCCAGGTTCAACAACGATGCGAATCCGAACTCCGCCTCTGTCGACTCCATTAACTAGCTTACGGCGTGAACTTGATTTTTTTCTGGCCGGGTCCGAGTCCGAGCTGAAGAAGACATGATGCGGTATACTCCCTAACCTTCCTACAAGCTATGTATCATCGAATACGTTTTATATAAATATGAGGATGTCTCAGCATCCGTTGTACAAATATCTCATGAATACTATCAAGTCCTAGGACCTCAATTTACACCAAGCACCTTGATAACTTGGCTCATATCGTTATCATCATTCTCTGTTCTACAATGCCGTCCACAAACAGAGCCGCCTATCTCACGAGACCAGACAAGTCTCCTCTTGAAGTCCACGACGCTCCATATCCTACCCCGGGCCCTGGCGAGCTTGTCATCCGCAACCGTTCCGTTGCTGTCAACCCTGTCGATGCCTTCAAGCAGGTAGTTGGCAAACGGATGTTCCCATGGCTCGAGTATCCTCTCATTGTGGGCAACGATGTTGCCGGCGAAGTCGTCGACGTTGGACCGGAAGTCAAACGCTTCCAGAAGGGTGATAGAGTTGTTTCTCTTGCTTTGGGCATGGACAAGAGGGGTAAACGCCCGCAGGAGGGTGCTTTTCAGGAAATCGTCGTCGCAAGGGAGATCTTGACTGCCAAGATTCCCGATCATGTCAGTTTTGCTGAAGCCTCCGTCTTGCCTCTTGGTGCCTGCACCGCAGCCTGTGGTCTGTTCCAGAAGGACCAGCTCGCTTTGGAAGCCCCTCGTGTCTCGGAGAAGAGAGTCCATACAGGCAAGACATTGCTCGTCTGGGGAGCCAGCACAAGCGTGGGAAACAATGCGGTCCAGCTTGCCACGGCTGCGGGGTACGATGTCGTCGCCACGGCCGGGCCGAAGAACTGGGATGCTGTGCGTCGGCTGGGTGCCGTGGAGGTTTTCGACTATCGGAGCGCGACGGTCCAGAGAGACGTTGTTGCTGCGTTTGAAGGGCGGGAGTGCGCAGGCGCCCTGGCCATCGGGAACGGCTCGCTCACAGCGTGTGTCGACATTGTGTCCCAGATCCCCGGGGCGCGGCGCTTCGTCTCCCAGGCGTCCATCGACACGCCCGGGCAGTTCCCGTCGTCGGCGCTGGGCATGGTCCCGTTCGTGGCCAGGTTCATGTGCATGTCGCTCGCGGCCAAGGTCAAGGTCTGGCGCAGCGGCGTCGCGAGCAAGTTCATCTTTGGCAGCGACCTGGTGGAGTGGGATGCGCGGGACGCCGTGGTCTTTCGGTTCCTGGAGGATGCGCTCCGGGAGGGGGAGTATGCTGCGAGCCCCGAGCCCATGGTTGTCGGGAATGGGCTGGAGAAGATACAGGAGGGTATGGACACTATTCTGAAGGGCGTATCGGCGAAGAAGGTTGTCGTTACTCTGGAGTAGATGGGGGTTTGTGACTTGTCTCTTATGAGTTATCGTGCTGTTTCTTGGTTAATCGTCACTCGTCTGCTCTTCTAATACTTATGTTGTGTTTTGGAACATGACAATAATGAGAATGAAGGTACTCTGGGGGTGCTTATTTTTACTTATCAAGACAGTACAAACAGAGTCTTCATATATAATAGTAATGCATGAATTTATACCGAAGAAACATCATCAATTGACATGGTCTTCTCAGGACCTTTTCCAGACGCCCAACTCCGAGTCCGCAATGCCAACTTTTCTTTCACCTGTCCCCCATTCTACTACTGCTTCAACCTCTTGCTATCCTCCTCGTCAACCACGTCAACCTCCTCCTCCACCTGCTCGTTCCGGCTGCGCTTCAGGCCCTTCATCTTGCGCAGCTGCAGCTGGCTGAGGTCCTGCTTGCCCAGGTGCACGCGGCCAATCTTGTCTCCCATGGCGTCGGTGGTGACGTTCTTCTTGGGCCGCTCCTCGAGGCCGCGGGCCTTCTTCATGGCCTCCTTGAGCATCGACTCGTCGGCCTCGCGGACGCGGCCGACGCGGAAGTCCATGCGGGGGCCAATCTCCTCGACCTCGACGCGCGGGAGGCGCTGGCCGCTGCGCTTGCTGCGGATGAGGTAGACGCGGAGGTGGATCGGGGGCTTGACGTCGCCCTCGCCGGCGGCGTCCTCGGCGCTGATGGACACAATGTACTGCAGGCCCTCGACGTCAATCTTGTCGTTGGGCTCGCCCTTGAAGAAGTCGGCGAGCATGCTCTTGGCGAGTGTGTACTCATCGGCGACGGGGTTCTCGAAGGCGGTGCCGGCAAAGAGCAGCATGGGCCGCAGACCCACGGCGAACTTCTTGTTCTTGAACTGCGCGAGGGTGCGGAAGCTCTCCGGGTCGAGGTACAGCTCGAGCATGTCCAGAACCTTGTAGTTGAAGGTGCGGACAAAGGTGAGGGCGTGGGGACGCTTCTTCTGGCTGCTGCCAAAGACGAGGAGGCTGGCGTCGTTCTTCTCCGAGAAGAACTCGAGGGAGTCGGCGTTGTCGAAGGGGTGGATGGGGTTCTTCTTGGTGAACTTCTTGGCCAGGGGCTGGCGCAGCTGGTAGAGCTCGTTCAGGGCATCTTGCACGATTTGCGAGCACGTCGTTCCGCGGAGGAAGAGGCAGGTCTTTGGGTTTTCGACGGCCTTGGGCTCGCGCTTTTCGAGAGCTCGCTTTGAGCGCGCATTGCGAGGTTTTCTGCCAAATTGTTAGAGACAGTCACAGTCTTGATCCATGAATTGGAAAGAACATACACTTGTCGAAGCATCTTGACGTCTTTCTGAGTGTTAACACGTGTATATGAGGCTTCGTGAGATAAAGCTGGAAGAAGGCATCTGAAGGAAGAAAAAAAATCCTTATCGATAAGCTCGCACTAGGCTAGTCTCTCGGAACGCTCCTGCTTTGACCGTTCCGCTCAGAACTTCCCCTTTTGGCTTTTGGCGGTCCCGGAATGATCGGTGAAAAGCCGGGATTGGAAACCCGACCAGCTGTACCCCGCAGTCACGTGGACCCTCCGTCTTGCGGAGTGCATCTTCCAAAGTACGGGCTGCCTCGGTATCATGCTGCCGAACTTGAACGAAACCAATCGACTCAGCCTCTTGTTTTTCTTCGTCCTTCAATTCAATCATCCTTATTGTCATTTACTCATCTAATCAGTATCAGAAATAGCCTTACACCTTTTCATCTCCCTCGATTCATCTTTACCGACTCTTCCCGTTCCAGCACCATGTCGTTTCTCGGTGGCGGCGGCGAGTGCTCTACCTCGGGGAACCCCCTCAGCCAACTCCACAAGCACGTTCAAGATGATAAAACCTTACAGCGCGATAGACTCGTTGGTCGAGGGCCGGGGGGGCAGTTGAACGGGTTTAGAAGTCAGAGCGCCAATGCCCCTCAGGATGAGGTATTCCCAGAGTATATGCTGTTCCGAACGAGGGGCATTACTAATACACGGGTTGACACTGTTAGATGATGAACGGCTTCTTGAATGGAGGCCCGAACCTCCAGACGGACTTCCCTATGCAGGGCCGCCTCGCGCAACTGCATCCCGCCCAGGAGGCCCAGATGCGAGCCAGCTCAGCGTCGCCGAACTGGGCTCACGACTTCAACAACCAGCCCGCGATGGAGTCTGCCTTCAAGCCCCCGCCGACCCAATTCAGCGCCGACGAATTCTCTCGTTTCCAGCAGATGCAAGGCCAGTCCTCCTCATCGACGCCGTTACAGAACGCCATGCCGAACCAGATGCCCTCCACGATGGGTATGGGTATGGGTATGGGAATGGGCATGGGAATGATGAACCCTAGCTTCAGTCAACCCATGTTTCAACCCATGTACCAAAACCAACAGCCCATGCAACAAGAGCACGAGGGCAAGGGTAAGGGACGCATGGTCGAACTTGACGATCACAAGTGGGAAGAGCAGTTCGCCCAACTCGAGCTCCAGGACAAGCAAAAGGCCAAGGAGAAGGAAGAGACCGCCGCGGAGCGCGAGCTCGACGAGATGGACAAGGCAATGGCCTCTGAAACTAATCAGTTCGGTGACTTCGAATCTATTTGGAAAGGAATACAAGCTGAGACGGCAGCGTCTAGATCCATGGTCAACGAAGAATTGTTCGACCAGTTCGATACCGAATGGAGCAACAACAATATGCCCGACTTCGAGGGCATGGGCGACTGGGGCCGCCTCGGCGATCCTGCCTTCGAGCAATACCTCTTCGAAGAGGACAACTTTTTCAAGAACGAGACGACGAACGCTTTCGACGAAGGAGTACGAATCATGAAGGAGGGTGGAAACCTATCTCTGGCGGCGCTGGCCTTTGAGGCTGCTGTGCAGCAGAAACCTGACCACGTGGAGGCTTGGGTATATCTAGGAACGGCGCAAGCTCAGAACGAGAAGGAAACAGCCGCGTTGCGAGCTTTGGAAACGGCCCTGAAGCTCGACCCCAACAACCTGGATGCTTTGATGGGCTTGGCTGTGTCGTACACCAACGAGGGGTACGACAGTACGGCGTATCGGACGCTGGAACGGTGGTTGTCGGTCAAGTATCCCACTATTCTCGACCCCAAAGATTTGCACCCGCCGGCAGAGATGGGCTTCACAGATCGGCAGCAGCTGCACGACAAGGTCACCAACTTGTTCATCAAGGCAGCGCAGCAGATGCCCAGTGGCGAGCACATGGATCCCGATGTCCAGGTAGGACTGGGTGTCCTGTTTTACGGAGCCGAGGACTACGACAAGGCCGTCGATTGCTTTCAGGCCGCCCTCCACTCTTCAGAGCAAGGCACAACCAACCAACAGGAGCAGGTCCACCTCCTCTGGAACCGGCTCGGTGCGACGCTCGCCAACAGTGGACGTTCCGAGGAGGCCATCTCGGCGTACCGGGAGGCGCTCTCCCTGGCTCCCAACTTTGTGCGCGCGCGCTACAATCTGGGCGTGAGCTGCATAAACGTCCACGTCCACCATGAGGCGGCGTGCCACTTCCTGGCCGCGCTCGAGATGCACAAGGCCATTGAGAAGTCGGGCCGGAGCAAGGCGTACGAGATCCTGGGCGACAGCGCCGGCGGCAACGTCGACGAGATGCTCGAGCGCATGTCGGCGCAGAACCGCAGCAGCACCCTCTACGACACGCTCCGCCGCGTCTTCACCCAGATGGGCCGCCGCGACCTGGCCGAGAAGACGGTGGTTGGCGTGGATCCCGACATTTTCCGTCCCGAATTCGACTTTTAAGGCGGTAGGGGGTAGGGGGTAGGGGGAAAGCAGGAGATGAAAAGAGGCGGGAAGAAAGGAAATGGTGATACAAAGGTTGATACAAAAGGTACATACAATGTGTAACTATAGCGCAGTGTACAGGCTGAGATGTATAGGGACGCTTGCTTTGGCCGTTGGATTACAAGGCTGTAGAGACGCCTTTCATGAGAAAGTGACCAAGAATTACTGTACTTGTGAGCTACATAGGAGGAGTCGTACAATGAAACGAGTCTGCTCCCAGTTGAACTGTACGAGGGCAAACAAACCAATTGTTGTGATTTGCTTTTTCATTGGTACTTGCTCTGCCACGAAGCCATGGTCCATATGCGTGTTCGTGGTGTTCCCCGTTGTGAACAGGCATGGCTGCCGATACTTCTTCGACGAGGTTTCTTCATGGAACATGCTGAATCTTGTCTGCTTGGTTGGGAGCGTGTTCAGAAGCTCCCGCGTCGGGCCGCTGTAGATGTAGAGGATCTCGTTACACGAGGTCTTCCCTCATCCTCACATCTTAGATGGGTACCTATCTTCTCAACACCCCCCCCCGAGCGCCCTTGTTTTTGGGCGTGTACGACTGAGGTTGTTGCATCGCCCCTTTCTCCCCCTGATGGTAGATACACTACAGACGGGACGAGCTCGTCGTCAGATTCCGCATCATCGTGTCTGGTGCGAGTTGGGATGACCAACCAGCGGAGGACTGTCCGATTGTCGCACAACAAGAGGGGGGCGAAGGGGGGGGACTTTTTCTCTGTGGCTAGGTCTCTGCAGCAGCCCATGGCACCGAGACAAGCCCGTCGTCCACGGCGTCGATCATCGAACGATTATGGTTTTTGTAAGACCCCAAAGCGAGGTCTATGTAAATGGCCTCTCAAGCCGTCTCGCCATTCTTTTCTTCTCGAAACAAGAGTTGAATGCAAGACGCCTTCCTCAACCCCCCCAACCCCCTTAGTCTCTTCTCCCCCCCCCCTTTCTACCTACGCATCGTGCACCCCCGAGCCGACCTATAGCGGCCCGCAAGCCCTGCTCTTGGTCTTGACCCGGACCGAGAGCCACGGGAACTTGCCGTTGTGCTTCAGGGTTTAGCTTTGCCTTGTGCGAGCTTGCGAGCCCCTCTCGCACCCGCAACCCTTCCAGACTCTGGCCTTCTTCCCCTAAATGTGCCGCAACCAGCGCCATCGTTATCGTTGGGAAAGGGCTGTCAGTGTCATACTTGTTTTTGGAGGCGGATGGGGCATGCAACTCCATCATGAGAGACGCTATGAGGACTAGCTCATATGCATGATCGGGATAGGTGTAGTGCCAAAGGGAGAGACAGGGGTGTGAACACGAGAGAATGAGCAGAAAGGAGACAAAGGAGTGAAACTCGGGTGCCAACAAGAAATGGACCTGATAAGTGTGAGGGTCAGAGGTGAACGTGAGACATCAAAGCGGGATGCCAGTCACGCATGGCCTTGGTCAGCGGCTTCAGCCACGGAAGCGGATGGGGGTAGGGGAGGGTTAGCTTTTGGTGATCGTGGAGAAGCGCATCTGGATCTCAGGCACTTGGCGTCGTCAATCGGAGCTATTGGACGGAGGATGGAAGACCGGGCGGGCTAGATTTCCAAGGACGACGGCTGGGCCAGACGGGAAAACAAGTTGTGGACGACATCTCGACCATGGCAACTCCTTGGGATGATACCAAGGACTCTTCCCTACTGGCCTGACCACTTCTAACGGATACTGGCTTTGCTTTTTCTCTTGAGCGCCTCCGATGCAGTACGCAGGTAAAGCTACTGGCCAATCTCACCGTGCATGTATCCGCTAACGAGCCGTGTCACACTGCGTTTTGTTTGTCATGCACATAGCAAACATTTATCCCTGTTTCAGCTGAGAAACCAAAACAACAGACGATCGTTGACCTGGGAGTTGGATGAGGATAGCCCAACGGCCAGGTCCCCGGGTCAATTATTAGAAGATGTCGATCGCAGACAGACGTCGGAACCGGACACGCAGAGGCCACGGGGAGTCCTCATATTCAAACCGCGATAGCGAGCAGTAAGAATAAGGGGGAAAGGGGGTGTGTGACAACAAGGCAGACAGGAGAGACATATGCTTAACGCCACTGAGGGGGTCAGATGTGGAAATGGTCACAGTCCGGACTGTGAGTGACAGTCAAGAACGGGAAAACAAAAGACATGGTGGTCCCGCTGCCTCACGGACGACAGAGGGGCTTTAAACTAGCGTCGAGTGCGGGAATCGGGCCTGCTAGATAATTCGAGAGCTTGGGAGCGACTGGGAAATTGAATCAAAAGTCTGGGGTATGTACAGTGCAGGCCCGTAGGCTCCATCAGACTGTCGTGGGTTCCAACATTGGGCCTCATCGTCTTCTGTCTTGGGGTAAGGATAGATACTGTGAGTAGGGAGGGATGATATGGGAATGATACAGACCATAGACACGCCAAAACATTCCGAGCGCAGCGCAATACTGGATGAGCGAGGTGTAAGGACTTCTTTCTCCTATACCCAACCTGGGTCACAAGCAAGTTGGCGGGCCAATGATTATTGCGACGGGCTATTGCATCGACCCTCTTCCAATCCATGACAAGTCCAACGGTTCGGCTTCATAATGTAGCGCACTGAGACAGCGCTATGTCCGCTGTAGGCGCTGACACTTGAACGACACGATCGCCAGTTCCCTCGCCAGTCGGGTTCACCACAGTCCCAATGTGTCCCATTGCCCTTCGCTACCTGACAAATATCCCGCCGAAGAATGCAGTCCTTGGGGGAAATATAATGCACCGCTGCGTGGGATCTGCAAGGGCATGCTTTGGTAGGACCAGACTAGGCGTGGCTGGCTTTGCATTTTCGTTATTTTGTCATAAATCACCCGAAACTTGTCGGACTCCCCCCGTTCTCACCTCCAGACATTGACCGTCCTTGCGCATGCGTGAAACGATGAACGAACCCAACTCCTTCGGGTGTACTTCCGGTGTCACCCGGCGGAAATGACGGTATTGGCATGACACTGCATTGATCATTGGGGGGTGCTGCATCCCATGTGCTTCGAATATCGATACGGTGTCTGAGCTTTCGCCGCGGCTCCAGAAGCTGGACCAGTGGCTTTCAACCGCAGACATTCAGTCCAATTCTTGATTACCATTCTTTGGCGGAGGATTCATCTCTGGTGGCGTGAACCGCCTTCTCTCGGCCTCGAGCCTTTCTCTAGCTCGTCGACGGCTGCATGCCTTTGAGGCATAAGGCTACCAGACTGACGGGTAGATGATGCAAGAGAGTTCGACCGTGCGAAGGTTAGTCTCCGCCGTGGGCATGGTGCTGCACCAATATCTTCCGCGCTGTTGCTGTTGGGGCCGTCACATGTGGCAAACAGCGTGGTCATCGATGGCGGTCAACCTGCAGTCAGCTCTTGACCGCCTGCTCTTCAATACTCCCTGGATGACTGGCTTGTTGATCCAACATGTACGCTCGCATGGTAATGACGTGAATTGAATGCAATAACATCAACTAGAAGATGACCACTGGTTGGCTAAGCCAAACTCGGGCCTGAACCAGACGCTTGGGTGAGCAGTCATGCAGCTGGTGTCTCCTCTTAGGGAAGACGATGGATTGACCTGACCTAGGAGAGTCCCATCAAGAGCTGGCGTCGAGGCTGATGTTACATCGAAATAGAACTATCATGGTACGGTCCATCCAAGCGTTTGGGTCGTCCCAAGTGCTTGGTAGAGTGGCATTTGTATTCGGCCAAGCTGAAGGATAGTATTGAGAACAGACCTTTGGCAGATGCGCCGGCATTGTCCTCAAAGATCAGGCTTTACAGAGGTAAATGCTCCTCTGCGTGCCACCACCATGGGGTACGAATATTTGGTACTCCATGGCACCCTTGATTAGTGGGCCAGGCCTCAGACTGACTACACTTGTGATGCATCTTTTGTCCGTAGTCGATTCCACAACCCTGTTCATGCACGCCCAATGAAAAGCAAAACATGGTCGACAAGAGAGGACATACATATCCGCACAGCTCCTTGGCACAGTATGAACGTTGCGTTGATAGATGTCTTGGAGCACGGAGTACATCTCCGTGTTTTGAGCTCGACATGGTGCTGCGAACCGTCTTCGTCGTCCCATACACCCTTGATAGCTCATATCCGTACCAGCATAGCCAATCTTGGAGCTGCTTCCCCAAATGCTTGCGAGGACATGTGTATGGCCTGAAACATATGTCGTATTGAGTCAAAATCGAGGTGATCTTGATACTCATTAGTGGTCATAGGTACACACGTAGTTGGGTAGAATGGGGGGACGAAGTCACTTGACAAACTGAGGCACTGGCAAGGCACTTGGTGTTCCTTCGTGGCCGAATGCACTAACTAGTTAGCCTACGGTCTTCATGAGGACAAGCTAGGATCTTTGGAAAACGGCATTCAACGGAATGGGTAGTACTCAGTGGAGAATTCATTGAGCGACCCGTTGCCTTGGTCAAAAGGTCCCGGGAGCCGCTCCGCTGGATCCTGTAGCAAGTCCGAGAGAGGTTGGAATGTATCAGTACTGGGGCGAAGAGTTGAGATGTGGTCGTCTGACGGCATATTGTAAACTGGTTTTCTCAGCTGGATAAGACAGTATCTGACCAAGCCTCAGATCGTTGTTGAAACAACTGGGGCAAGGCAGTCAGAGATTGCGTAACGAAACTGGATACGGATTCCGGAAAGCATCAGACGTCTCCGAGCAGCAGTGACTGAATAGACGGTCTCTAGAAATTGGTATCTGGAGGGATAACTGCTTGTCGATACTATTTTCACTTTCCTATTGTTAGCCTCTTGTGGCTAAGTTCTATCGCTCTTTGTCATACACCAATACTCACTAAACGTAAGTACTTTGCACGAATTATAGCTGTGCCTGGGCAGATGACAACTTGTGGTTTATGTTGAGCCGGGTGCATAGTATGTATTTCATCACACTTTCAGCAGGCGCGTAGAAGGCAGTAACGCGAAGCTTAGTGAATCTTAGGAGCAGCCTGACTCGATCGACAGAGACCTCAGATGACTGCCTGGGTGAGATTTGGCCGACGAAGTTCCTGAGCTCTTAAGATAGTGTTAAGCTTTGTTGTAAGACCTGGCTCAAATTGAGACAACACTCTGGTGAACTCGGTTGAATCGCCGGCGAGAAGCCGTAATGGAGCCGTAGTGGACCTGCTCAGAGGATGACAGAGGAACGTGACTGGTGACATAGTTCGAAAGAGAACAAGTACCTGCTCCGCACATGGGCGAGTAATTGCCTCCCTTTAGATGTGATAAGGCTAAGACGTGTTTAGTGTTGATGGTTCATGTTTGGGGTCGGCACAATAGTGACTCGATTGAAGTCAAATCCTCGAGAACCTCGCTGGAGGATAGAGAAGGAATGATACTCGATAACCCGGATGCATCCCTACATCTGTGGCTGAGATGGCAGTGCAAAACTGCAGACGATGGGCTTTGTTGGACGTCTCGTTAATTCCTGGCTCTTCTGCACAGACCCCTCTTCGAGAAGCTTTTACCAAAGGAACAGCGGCATCGATTGAGAGTGGTTAGCAGCATGAAATAAGATTTAAATTCCTATACTCATGCCAGTTCCGATGGAGGTTTGAGAGCCGCCTACTCCCCGCCTACTCCGTGCGTACTCTATAGTATATTAGAGGCTTGGCTCAAATCCTCATCACCAAGTATTCGTATTTTCGTATGGAGTACGGAGTACAGAACACGGAGTACATGCGGATAGTAGCTGAAGGTGGCAGTCAGCTTTGGCGGCAGTTGTGGATTCGTGCCATAATTTGCCGGCTCGGTCGTTAGTCCGGGCTCGTCATCGTTTCTCGCGCCATGGATGGATGCCCGCCGTGTCAAGGGAGGGAGGGAGGGGAGGGAGGGGTGAACGAATCTAAATCATAGGTCGAGTCGGGAGTCGGGAATAGAGAACCACGTGGTAGCTGGTTCATTCATTGAGCTTAAAGCTGGACTGGACTTCGAATACCAGTCCCGAGGGCCAGGAAATCTAAAGACACATGCTACAAAGAATTATTCGACGCCACGGTCTGGTGCTTTGGAGTTTTCTTTCCAGTAAATGGCGTGCCATATGGCGTCTCGTCGAGATGGTACTTACAAGACGCGCCGCTTCTTCTTCCGTACGAATACAGAGTACAGTGGTCTCCACGACAAGCCGTATCGAGATCGGCGGTATGCATGCCTCAAGAGTGTTAGTGCGTGAAATGAGCAGTGCGGTAATGAAGATCCTCAGACAAACCGCTGGGCAGGGGAAACTTTGCCAAAATGCCGTGCACAGCTTGGCTGGTCCGGCTGAGACTACTTCGTACGTCGTAGGCCTGACACACTACGGCAGAGTTCGGTGAATTGTTGAAGAGGGTGGTGTATGCTCACGTTGTCGTGTTCGGGAGTGTGATCTACCTTGCGGTGACGAGGTTGGTTGGTTGGATGGCAATAAAGGAAGGGGTTGCTTCAATCAATTAAAGGTTGCTTCGTAAAATGTAGTCATGGATCTGTTCTGGTTGTGGCGGTAAGATCTGTTGGTGAAGCATAGTGGAGTTCCTACCTGATGAAGTGCTTGAGTGCCTCCTACCTAACTTGCTAACTTATCTGCGGTATGTCACAACTGCCCCAAAAAGGGAACAGGGGACAGAGAAGCAACCTCGATGATGCTTCGTTATGTACAGGTACTCCGTACTTCGTTTCAATCCCGCCTTTTCTCTTTTTGGGGCATTGAGATAGGTGTATACCAGTAAGGGGCAATTCGTTAGGTTTATTCCCAGTGATCAATTTCTTTCTTCTTTCACATGGTCCTGTTTTTGTCCTCAATGAAAAACGCGTGTAAATGTCGTAGAGACATGTGAAAACCTCAGTACAAACAATTCTTGGTGTATGGAGCATACTCCGTATCACGCATCAAATTCACTGTCAGTGAATTGGTTTGTACGCGTAAGGGCGTGGTCTTGGCTTGACGCATAGTTGGGAGGAGCCCCTGGTGTGAGAGAACGAGAAGAAGTATGCTATGAGCGAAATAAGAGCACAAACGGATTGCCAGAAGTATCAACTACAAGGAGGCTTTGCCTTTCGTACCATACTTGCATATGGTACCTACCCAGTACCTTTGGGGGTGAAGGGCAGAAGTAAACCCCCACTGGAGAGCGAAGATCGCACAAAGGAGATTAAGGATAAGCCGGATTTTCAAGATGAGTTGTGTGACGGCTTCGTACTGCAGGTGGTCCTAAAGACGAGGTCACACGGAGCTCAATAAAAGTGTGCACAACGACATGGTAGGATTTATCATTACCTAGCTAGGTACGAAGTGCAGCTTGCTTCATCTGAATGCTACGACGTGTGAAATCGTTACGTTGCATTGAACAGACGCGTACCTCTGGCTGGAGGAGGACAGTACGGAGTAGTGCCTACCTACATCAGTTAATTAAAACGGAGACCTCTATCAAACAAACGGGACGTGGCCCGAGTCCGGAAACTCAGTACATAAATGGGAAGGAATGAATAATGAGTGAGTGATGCCATTTTAGAGAGCGGCAGCTAACTTTACCTGGCAACAACTAGGTACCTCTTGCCTCAATACGCAGGGGTCTGATGTTTCCCCTCGCTGCTTCTTGTCTCGCTCGTCAAACTTACTGCTGGCCTGAACACATCACCGTCTCCAATTCATGCACGAGCTACTGAGCCAACGGGCCATCTCAGTCTCCCTCTTACTGTCTACGGAGTAGTGAGGTAGGGGATAGGTTCTTACTGCGGAGTACGTTGCACTTCTCCTACGTCTGACCTCACACCCCTGCTTGGGGACACGGCTGATGGCTATCAAAAGATCCAGCGGTTTCCTAGCATGCGGGCCCGACAGCGCCTAGATCGGGTACGTTTCCGCCCATCCGCCCAAATGTCATGCGTAGCTCGCTTGTCTGGGGGTTAGAGGAGGTAGGCGGGATACCTGGCGAGGGATCAAGGCAAACACATCCACGAGCAGACTGACAATTCAACAACAATAGACTTTCATTGCCAAGCAAGCCCAAGACCGACAGTAGCCCGTTGCGGCATCCGTACGCAATAGGTCGTGCTTTTTTGCAGCTTCTGGCCTTTTGACCAGAGAAAGATGTGGTGGCGGTGTCATGGCGGCGCCTGGCCTCTCTCCTCGCCCCGTACAAAGGTACAAAGAAGGACCCTACGGAGATATTGTCAGGACAAGCCTGGCAGCATCCATCTCAACGCCAAGCAAAACCAGGCCTAGGCCCAAGCCAAGCACTGACGCAAGGCGCAGCCAAGACATCGTCCTCCTACGCTGTCGGCTGTCCTCGTCAATCAGGAGGAAGAGAGAAGAGGGTGATGGCTTGCTAAAGACCTAGGAGATACTGTATTTGGGTACATCCGCTACAAGTACTCCGTGCTTCCAATAGCAATGCGTGTCAAGCGAATGCGCACGTTCGCAACGCTAGGGCGAAGCTCGACTAAAGCACGTATCTTGCATCAGAGGCACAGCAAAGGAGGCAAGGAGGGTAAAGCCGGAAAACGATGAACAAATTGCCGATGAATTGGGCCAGTCAGACTTTGGCGCCGTCGCCTCCAGGAGATGTACCTCACGTGGCGACGGAAGATCGCGCATGCAGTGTGTGCCAAGCTTGTTTGTCGCCTGGGGCCTAGCCCGCCCTTGGCTCGTCTTTTGGAAACGACAGGTCCCAAAGGACTCGGCTGGCGAGATTCCACTCCAAGCAAGCAGCATGGTCCCCAAGGCCCCCCGGCTTGGCCCCGGTATGGGACCATGGGTGCGCTAGTCGATACGCACGAGGAGCCCTGGTTGTGTGCAAGCCACATACCCGCCTTGACTTTTGGTTTCTTGACCTTTTGGCTGATCAGCGGCTTTTTGTCCCGGTGAGGCGCCGTGCCACGTACAGCAGTATGTTCGATACCTATGCAGAGCAACCCTCTTCCATGTTTGCATGTCTCGGTCCAAAACAACCATTAACAAGAGACTGAAGTACAGTGGCTACTTCACTACATGGTAGTGGCTCACGCCAGCAGACCGTGCAAGAGATATCTATGATTGAGAGTCCTAATATACAAGAATCCCCTATGAAGCGTTGCGCACGAGGCATACAAAGTTACATAGAGGCTGGATCAGCATCGTGATACTATCCGTCGTAGGTATGTACAGTACAGAGGTTATCCCCGGCAGCCGAGAGTCTGTTTGCACAGTTGGTGGATCCTAGCCATCGGGCAAATCGCAGCTGTACATGGCACTGCTAATCTGTATGTACCTTTACGGAGCTCTACTAGGCATAGGTGCTTACTTCGTAGATTATTATCTAGGGGATCCTAGATGCTTCAGGACAACCTTGAACCTTTCAGCTGCATAGACCTTTCTGTGGTCCCACGAGAACACCGTTCAGCTTTGAGATGCCGCAACGTCTTCAGGAACTGAGCTCGTTGGCAATTTTTATCTTCTGGTGTTTATTGTTTCTTCGTTATTCAGCTTTCTCACATCGATTTCGGACAAGCATCAAGTTGTATACTTTTCACCAAAGGTGGAACGAAGGCTTCGACCCATTGGGTATGCACTATCGCCATGGATGTGTCCCCAACCGTCCACTCACGTACTATGTACGAAGTACACACTGATGACAGTGCAGACCAAAGCGGGAGACTTGAGCGAGGAACGTGCTCGATCCTAAATGTACGGCCGATGATTGGCATGTGGGTTGGCCACCTCGCGTGTCTGGAAGTGCAAGCAAACCGGGTATCCGTACTCGTTGTCTCCTGTTTCTCCAGCTCGTGTCGCTGTCCCAATTTCCTGTGGCACATGTCTCGAGTAAATTTGGGAACGAACAACGAGTCCAACTCTCGCCCCTGGTTCGTGCGGTTTACTGGCCAGCTGGATGGCTGGATGGATGCAGACGTCGCACAAGCATCTGTGTGTCTTGGCGACTGCGTCTTCATTGCATCTGCGGTCTGTGTATGGAGTACAGCCCAATCCAGCCCCCCTCATCTCATCTCACGAGCGACTCCCATCAGTGCGGCTGGATGAAGGGAATACCGGTATCCGATAAAGTCGGGCCCTTGGGTTGCAGACCAGGAAACCAAGAGAGCCTGGCACTCCCTGTGAGCCCGAATCAGTACGATGCTTGCTGCAGTTTCCCTCGCATCGACCGTTGTGTACAGATAGCACGTACGATGAATGATCGTGCGGGCCATTGTCTGATCCCTGACGCTGTGCTCCGTACCGACAAATGTACCCTGTACTACGAAACACTGAGGATGTACAAGTAGTACCTGATGTACAACAAGAGTTGAGAGCATCCAGCAGGCGAGCGCACTGGACGCAGCTACTTTGTACAAGTACACTCAGCATTCTACGGAGCACACTTGTTCTAACGGATGGATTCAACCATGCCTGCCGTCAAGCTATTCTCAGTTGGATGAATGTCGCACAAGTTTGTCTCGCTGTCTCAGTCTTTGGGTCAGTCGCTGCAGCAGAAGCACACGCCCCCTTCACCTCCCTTCACAGCGGATTGGCTTTCACCATGGGCCTAAGGCTGCTCAAGGTTTTGGGGAGGAAAGATGGATGGGTGGATGCTACCGCCAGGTACTCTGTACACGCGCAGTACATTCTCCAGACAAAGAATCGTAGTGTGGGTAGCGCCCAGCATGCTCCGGAACGGTAGCGTGATGGCTTGTCGGGGGTATTGAGTCGTGCCGGAGTACTTTGACACATGGGATCGGGACCCAGAGGGGGCTACTTGTTCTTGTCGTACTGAGTACGGGGTCGAGCCCAAGCTGCTATGGTCTTATAGTGGCGCCGGGGCGTTTTTCCAGGGGGCTTTCAGCCATCATTTACTGCATCGGCTCCCCTGACAGAGGGACAATGCGAGTTTTGAGTACGGACGAAGCTGGTACTCTTGGTTGGTTTTTTCTGCGCCAGCTGCGGTCCCTCGATGGGGCCGATACTTCTAGCTCCAAAGCGGCCACGCGTGGGCCACCTGGGCTGGAAGGACCAGCATCCGAACGGTGGCCCTGACGAGGTACTGTACGTACATCCCTTACCTGCATTACGCTCTCCTATCCATTGGAAAGCTTCCTACAGGATGAACCCGCAAAAGAAGCGCGTTTCTTTCCTTGCCGGGGACGGGAAGCTGGAGGGAGGGGACGAGAGAGAGGAGAAGAGGAGGGAGGGGGTGTGTGTACAGAGCACAGTACAGGACCAGGCAGTGGCCCTTATACTTGTAATTTCTGCGCTGGCCATGTTCTCCCTCTGTGCAGTACCATGTACGTCGTACACACCTCGGTACAGAGCAGGAGGTCTGGTAGGAGGCCTGGTGGAAAACCTGGAGGCCACAGGGCATGAAGCCCGCCCCAGCCCAGCCCAGACACAGGACGGGACGGGAGCCCCCCGAGGCCCCCAAAGGCAAACGGACGGGGGAGGTGCAGTGCTTAAGCACTCCAATGGAACTCGAGGCAAGGTACGAAAAAGTACCTCTCAGCCCGAGTCCAGGCTAATGGATACCTCACGCGTGCTTCGTACATGGCTCGGTACCCCAATTTAGCGGAATCTCTGCTGGCCGTTCGCTCTTGGGTTAATGGGGGTGCTGCAATCCATAATCCATGTCGCCTCTTGTTCCCCTTCCAGCTCTCACTCTCATTCACAATTCTATCCCGTCGCATGGCTAGAGTCCCAGTCCCAGGCCAAGTCCCCGTCGCTGTCCCCGTCGCGGTCCCCGTCCCAGACCTAACTATCTGACCTTTCCTGACCTATCCGTACCCATCCCCATCTGTCCATCTCACATAGAATGGCCAAACACCCCTCCCGGACTCACCCCAAATTCTAAACCCATCCCGCTCCTCTCTCCAGGAGCTTTTCTCAGTGCGTTTTTTCATCTTCATCTTCAGCTTGTCTCCCTACGAAGCTTCCTCGCCGCTCCCGTCACCACTGCACTGATCCTCCGCGACCCTACTTGGGGCTTCTCTTGCGGCCTCTCGCTTTCTTTGCGTCTGTGTCTGCTGGCCTCAGCCCACTCGATCATCCCGACTCGCCTCGTCTGGTCCCGTTCTGTCTGCCCTGTCTCGAGTAGACTCGACGTCGCCTTTGCCTGCTCCTATCCCCCGTATTCTCGGCCACTTGCACCAAGCCAAAAATCCATTCCTCATCTCAACACGCCACGACCCCTTGAACACTCCATCGCTAAATTTTCTTGCTCGACTTTCTGGCATCGTCTCCCAACGTCGCGCCCTGTCCTTGGCCAAGTAGGCAAATCGTTTTCGGACCAAGCCTTGGACCATCTCGACAACCTCACACTGTTGCCGCCACATGTCTGTCATGGACACTCACACTCAGCAGCGCCCCCCGCCTCCTAAGACGGCCGGCCTCCCCAATATCCTCAACGACACTCCGGCACTCAGCGCCAACGCTCCTCCGCACTTGCGAGACTCAGGCTTCTACTCAAACGCGGACGCTTCCAGTAAGCGTACGATGATGGTCTTATGCGCCAATGCGTGACGTGTAGACTAACTCATGCCTTGCAGATACGTCCGCTGCATCTTTCAACGTAAACGGTCTAAGCCCAAGCGGCTCCGGTTACCAATCATCCTCACAAGACAAGACTCCTTCACCCATTGCGTCCAACATGGTGCCCCAAGCCCTCGTTTCGCCCTCGACGACGAACATGAGCGTCTCGGCCATCGTATCGCCAACCACGCCCAGCAACCTCGATTCGCGACGACCGACTTCAATCGACTCGACTGCCAATGGATCCACTCTGGGGGACTCTCTCGCCCCTGGTGCCGGGATGCTGCGACGAGAAAGTGTGGATAGTAGAATCAATCAGGGGTTCAGCGACATGCGCCTGGGGGGCTCGCCATATGCCAGCAACAATCAATCGACGTCGTCAATCCAGAATACCCTCCACAACCAACGGAACCCGCGCCCGGCTTTGGACCACCTCGCCGTCCACAGAATCTCCAACGGCTACGCACCCAGCGCCGAACGCAATCCCGATCCCAAGACTGGCCGAACGGCGCCCGCCATCACCGGACCAGCCACCGGGCACATCGCTCGAGCCGCAGAACCTACCAAGGGTCAGGCTTGGGCTTTCCCAGAGGAAGAGATTCAGAGGGTCAGCAGTGCTCCTCACTATGCCGAGTCACGACGTAGCAGCGTCTCGGAGTCTGTTGCCAGCAGCACATGGACGTCAGAGTCTAGGCTGCCGCCTGGCCAGCGCAGACTAGATGATGGGGAATACTCGCGCATGTCAAACGCTTCCGACTTTCCTCCCGTACATCATCATTCCATGCAGCACAAGCAGTTGAGCGACTTGCAAGCCGAAGAAGGAGGTGGTCCTACAGGAAACCAGCCCTACAGCCGCACACCTGAATTGAGAGTGAGCCACAAGTTGGCAGAACGAAAGCGAAGAACAGAGATGAAGGAGCTGTTCGATCAACTCCGAGACCTCATGCCGCAGGAGAGGGGGTCAAAAGCCTCCAAATGGGAAATCCTGACAAAAGGTGAGCTCAATGTTGGTGTTGCTGAGTATGGAAGAAGAATTGACAGTGTATAGCAATTGCTGAGCATCAACGACAACACGAGATGATCCGACACTTGCAGCACAACTACAGCATCGCTGCTAATGACAACGAAATGCTTCGACGCGAGGTTTCAGCAATGAGGGCGGAACTCGCGCAATTCCGTGCAGAACTTGGCTCAGGAGCAGGTGGTCATGGGCCGGCGCCTCCACCTCCAGCACCTCAGCCCACGCCGCAGTACCAAGCTGATGCATACACTCATCCTGCCCGTCCAGAACTTCCCCCAATCCGATCCATCAGCAACAACATGGCCAATGGGCCTGATTCCATGACCGGCGTTCAGTATGAAGCCCCTCGAGTAAACGGGTATCGGCAAGAAAGATACTGAGCGAGGCGTCATTAATCGAATCACAATGCCTCTTCATCTTTGAGAGGCAGGTTTATTTAATTTTCTGTTTATGCACGACTGAACGACCAAGGGAAACAAAAAAGTTGTCACGATCTTGAGGCAGTTGACGGAAATACCACCGAGAAGACGAAAGCTTTACGAGTCATCTTCCATCATCATACCTGTCATCCGCCTCATCTGGAGCTATGCTCCGTGTCCTATTAGATTTTCCTTACTTTCTCTGATCATTTATTATTTTCTCTTCTATCCTCCAGTCGGTATGTCGAACGACTGTTGTATCAGTACGGCAAACGGACCGCGGACTTGCTATTTTTTTCCCCCTTATTTTTCTTGATTGTCAATCTTCGCGGTTCGGTTCGCATACAGGCCCCTTGAATGAAGCAAAGGGAATTCTCTGGAGTCAGCCTTCTTTTTAATGTTGTTTCATGGTGTGTAATCGGAACCCGGGAGCCATTAATACTTGTTGACGGGCGGGGAGGCTGAGTTGAACGGTCACTCGGCAGCCCCAACGAGGCGAACAGGGGATGGGACGTATTGTGTCGGGTCGGGTGTTGCAAGGAGTGTATACCCAATTTTTAAAAGGCGATGTTGCAGGTAGAGGAACATGCCTACAAGGCAAGGCAGGGCAATGCAAGGGTTGGTTGGGCTGGCCGGGAAAGGATGGGAATGGATCTGGAACATGGATACGGGAGGGAATGGAGGCCGGTGTTGTTGCTCAATAGTTGCCTGTGGTTCTTAGGGCGGTGAGAATATAGAGGTGGTTTCATACCGACCAAGTGACGATGGCACGCTTGCAGTAAGCGTCTTGAGAGGGGGGTTGAGGATTGCGATGATATAAAGCTACCAATCCATGGACTCCGTTCTCGGTAGGATGCAGTATTGTGATTACATGTATTGCAGGACATTAACGAGCAATGGGCGAATAGCAGGCTGAAGGTCTTGGGACAAGTATTTGTCTCGCGCTTGTAGATATATATGAACCTGTCTGATGGGTAAAGGGACTTAGAGGACGAGATATGGACATATACTTAATAGTGCTGTACGAAGTCGGATCATCCGATAAGATAGACCCTTGTTCGCGGTCCGCTATTTATAAGCCAGATCGGCACGGGATTTAGTCCCTGGGACGGTAGAACAGACGAGGGCACCGGGAGATGGACGGCCAAACGGCGCAGGCGATTCTCGTGTGGACCTGCGGAGTTGCGGAGTTGGCGGACTTGCTGCGGAGGTGGATGATCGGCATCACTCGAGGCCAAGGCTTCGGAGCAACGTTAAGGCCGGATACTTTTGCTTACGGCAGTGGACGACGAAGGATGCAATAGGGATGGGCAGCCAATAAGTACAAAGTCAAGTCCGCAATGTCGGAGCAGGAGTGGCTGAACTGGAATCCTTTGAGTTGCACTCACTTCTTATCCTCCGCCAGTCTCCTCTCCGTTGCTTGGCCCCTACGTGCTCCTATCATTTTCCACCTCTGCTTCACCGCCGCATGCGAAGATTAAATACTTGACTCGGCTCTCCCTCTTGAAGAAATGGACTCTCTCACTCCGCTGACGCTGCGGAAGATGGACCGCGTTGCAGCGTCGAGGCAAAAGAGTTGCAACGCCTGTGTGAGGGGCAAGCGCAAGTGCGACAAGAAGACACCGCGGTGCACTCGGTGCGCTGCAAAGGGACTGGACTGCGTCTATCAGAAGCTGCCCCCGGGGGCGACCTTTCACGACGAGGATCTCGGAGGAGCTGCTGCTGCAGGTGTGATTGGAGCGACGACGACGACGACGTCGGCCTCGAGCGAGCTGCCCGAGTTTGACATGGGCTTTGACATTGAGAGTCTCGGCCATTCAACGACACCACCCACCACAGCATCAACTTCGCCAGAGAGCCTGCAGACGTCCAACGTGTCGTCGATCCAGATCGACTCCAGCCTCGACTTCTCCATCATCGACCACCTCATGGCCAACAGCTCGTCGGCCGGCGCGGAGCTCTGGAACCTCAACGACTTTGGCCCCAGCAAGATGGAACTGCCTCCCGTGCCGTCGCTCGCGCCCGTGGCCATGCGCGACCTGTCCCTGCTCCACGGTGCGGGCGACTGCCTGACCTTCAACCCGCTCGACGTGCACGACAAGAGCACCCGCGTCGGCTTCGTCGTCGACATGGTGACCAACATGTACCGCGACTTTGCGCGCACCCGCACGCTGCCCTTTATCCACCCGCGCCTGTACGGCTCCAACCTGCCGCGCACCATGATCGCCGCCTTCTCCGCCGCGACGGCCTACGCCACCCGCACCGAGGAGAACAAGGCCTGGGTGTTCAAGCTGGTGGCCGACATGGCCCGCGACATCCACCGCGAGGGCGAGCGCGCGGGCACCCCCATCGAGAGGCTGGCGCGCATGCAGGCCCTCATCGTGCTGGACTCGATCCGCATGTTTGACGGCGACGTGGCGCTGCGGGCGGCCGTCGAGCGCGAGGTGCCGCAGTTTCTGAACTGGGCCACCAGCCTCATCCAGCTGAGGAGCGAGCTGGAGGAGGGCGTGTCGCCGGAGGTGCTCATATCGAGGGACCGACCGCCTGCGAGCTGGGAGGTGAGATTAACTTTGTGCTGGATCTTGAGATGTGTGCAAAAGTTACTGACGTTGTGGTGTAGGCCTGGATTCTTCTCGAGTGTACGCGAAGAACAATCATGATGGCGTTCTCCTTTATGTGCATCACTTATATCCTAAAGTCGCTTGAACGTAAGTGGCCGAATTGACACTGAACCACCTTCGCCTGGTTGCTAATAAGTTATTGACAGCACCCGCCGATGTCATGGAGTTTCCTCACTGCTTCACGGCATCACGGCATCTATGGGAGGCCAACACGTCGGTCAACTTCTTCCAGGCATGGCACCTGAAGCCGCAGTTTTGCGTGGCCGACATGGACTTCAAGGACGTGTGGATGCACGCGCGGCCCGACGACATTGACGAGTTTACGAAAATGATGCTCACAGCGTAAGTTGTATTTCTTGAAGAAAGTTGTGGGAGAAGAAGTGTTTTGCTAATGGATATGGTGTTGTAGACAAGCTGGCCCTGAGGGGATAGATTATTTCATGCATGGTTCTGGCAACGTGCCGATTACAGTGTGAAGCGAGGGTGTTGGATGAGTCGAGAGGACGACTGATAGATTGAATTACTACAAAGGGTGGAAGAGACAGCCACCAGAACGAATGAGCGCAGATGTATCGATTTGGACGTCTAAAGTTCCAAAAGGCGTGCTTTTACGCGATCAAGGCTCGAGAATGGCTACATCCCTGGTGCTCGACATTATTCGATCCGTGTGTTGAGAGAAAGACGGCAAAGGCGACAGAGGACACAGGTTGTCGTCTTGACGAGCAGAGCTAATCAAGGCATGCTGGTCCAGTTCGCAACAGAGAAAGCCGGGTCAGCGTTCGATTGGAAAGAAAGCTGGCACTGGAATTTAATTCCTCGTCATGCACGGGAGGCGTTTGGCTGTATCAACTTCCAAACATGAGACTTTGGCTGTAATAATATCACTTGCAGCTACTTGAACATATAGAGCAGAACAATGTCAAAACCTGGCCTCAAGCCATAGAAAAGGCTTGCAGAGTCGTATTCATGATCATTCCAAGCTCGCTCAGCAATCATGGACTCAGTTATCCTCGGAAACGCGCCACACCAGTCTCTCCCCGCTGACGTCCCTTCGTCGCAGGATATCCAACGCGTTCTGAGCCCTTGCCACGACGGTGGCACCCTCCACGATGCGGTACTTGTTGGGCGAGATGATCTTTTCCCGCAGCAAGGCTGGGATGATTTCAGGCTGGAGCTTGTCCTTGAAGAATTCGTTCTGCCCATTGAATTTAGCACTCGGAAACACTATTGGGGGTTTGACACTTACCTTGAGGTAGAAATGGGTGCGGACACCTCGAATGACCACCCCGGGAGCCCACTCGTCGACGAGGACCTTGGCAGCGTCCATTTCGTACTCGGGCTCCTCCTCGTCGGTGGCATCCTTGTAAATGACGGGTAACATGACGGCGACTCTGCTGCCCGCCTGGGCAATCTTGGTCAGAGGCCTGAGCGTGCCGTCGACGGAACCGATGCAGTCCAGGATGTAGGGGATCTCAGGTTCGGAGCGGTCTTTGGTGTGAGTGAGGATCTGGTCGACCACGTCCGAGTCTCTGTAGTCAAAGGTCGCCGTCGCGCCAATGGTGCGGAGGTAGGCGTGATGTTTAGCGCTGGCGACGGCGATGATGTTGTCGTATCCCCAGTGCCGGAAGACTTGCACGGCAAAGATGCCCACGCTGCTGGCTGCACCCCAGATGAGGATGGGCTTGTCCGCCTCTTTGGGTGTGTAGTTCTCCGGGATCGGCCAGGGCAAGTCGAGGTCCAGGTCCGCGGTGGCAGAGTGGAAGACGGTGACGAGGTTCACGGGGACGGTCACGGCCTCCTCGAAGCCCAAGTCCCCGGGGATCTTGGACGCCAGGTACGCAGGGATGGTGATGTACTCTTGATGATTCGCCTCTTTTCCCCCGTGAAAGGCAAACGCAACCACGCGATCGCCCACGTTGAGGCCCTTGAGGTCGCCGCCCTCACCCACGGCGACGACAACGCCAGCCGCACCGCCGCTGCCCATCTGGTAGGGGTACTCGGAGATGAGCAGGCCGCCGTCGGCTCGGTGAAGATCGAGAGGGGTCGAGGCTGTCCACTTGACGTGGATGACGACTTCGCCTTGGGCGGGTTGGTACACCTGGACGGTGATTTCGGTCAGGGGAGTCCTCTTTGCGGGAAGGGCGACGGCCTTTTGGGTAATAGGTAGAGACATGTTTGGATAGGATGAAGATGGTCAGATACTCTCTGGACAAGATGGAATTGAATTGCTTTGCGAATATTGTCCTTGTATTCTATCTTGCGTGACGTTCTCATGGTTTACTTATACGACATGTCGGCATATACCTAATTAGGCAATTTGCGAGCATGTACAACGATGCGGCCAATCGTGGTGGATGCCGAGATTTGTCATAGTTGAGCTTTCTCAGCTATTTTTCGCCCCACGATCGGAATAACCAAGATTATTAAGAACCAGGTTCAGTATAACTCGCATTTCTCAGATTCGGATACACAAGACTTGATCACCGGCCTGCCCCAAGGAGGTAAAGAGCAGTGGTGTACAGAGATAAGCCAAGACACATCCTAGCTACGTACTCTCAGGCCAAACCTGCCAAGCATACCTATAGTCCATCGCAGACAAACTACCGTATCAAGGGATAGACTACGGACTTCGGGAGGAACCAAGACGGTCAGCCCTATGAGGAAAGTAGCTCCTGTGGAGAATGCCGCTGCCCAGAGGGGAGAAACGTTGGTCGGGGGACGAAGAGGGAGCGCTGCAAGGTACGCGTCGTATTTGGGGTGGAGGCCAAGGATGGGGAGCGAACTTGGCGAGAGGCGGGAGGAGGAGATGGAGCTGAGGAGACAAAAACCTCATGGAGATCGACAAGGTATCTTGACTTGAAATGCGTTATGGGCATTTTTGCACGATGTAGGCAACGTGTAGTTTAAAGTCGATGAATTCACGTTTCAAAACTGACTACAGACTCCTGCTGCTTTGACTGCCGAGCACCAATGCGTCCCATACTCGTCGGCTCATCTCGACTCATTTGGGTATCAAGTCGAAAGAGGGAAATACCTTGCATTACGATATCCACCACCAGCTGCTCCCAACGCCAAACGGATTTCATCATGTGCATGTCCCAATTGTCTCATATCCGTATCCCAAAATCCAAATCCAAACCAAACAGAATTCCAAGCATCCCACCTCTTATCCTCCAGCTATTCCCTCCCCCGTTTTTTACCCCCCCTTGACCATCCATCTCAACCCCGCCCAGCCTTTTCAAGCAGTGGCGGAACCGCCCATCATGCCCGCACCCACGGGCCCAATGTCGACGTGGTTCTTGGTCGCCTTGCCTTCCTTTGCGTCCTGCCTGGCCGTGGGCGGGCGGCCCAGGTCGGAGACGACGTCGCGGACGCGCTGGCGCATGCCGCGGCGGGCGGGCTTGCCGGCGTCCTGGCGCTGCTTGGGGTCCTTGGGGATGGAGTAGGCCGTCGAGCCCGAGAGGGTGGAGGCGGCGTCCGAGGTTGCGGGGGCGTCCATTGTGGGCGAGAGGATTGTGTGCGCGAGTGAGGAGAGAGAGAGGGAAGAAGAAGATGTGGTTTTTATGCTCGCTGCAGGGGCGGCGGTTGGGGGCCAAGATGAAGGGCTTGATGATGTGTGGTAAAGGCGGACCAGGCCGAGGGCGAGGGGGCGTGGACGACTTCAGCTGGTTTCTTGGCTCAAACGGATGGACAAAGGGGAGGGGGTTTGACGCCATCTTTATAGGGGATCGACCCGGACGCCTGGGCACCTTGCCGTCGCACTGGAATTTTGAGTGCGCCGGTCAGTTTAGTACGGCCTGGAAGGTTTGGGCAGGTACGGAGGTACTTGGGCAGTTTCCCACCAAAAGATTGAGTGCCGTCGGTCGGGTGGCTACCCCGGATTGCTTTGGGTAGGTGCGGCTTGGGTGTTAATTAAACCGCCCGACTATTTCGAAAATGGAAGCTCGTCATGTCTACTCTCAACCTTACCTCAGATAATCTGGTTCTCCAAGTCAGTTGATTTCACCAATTTTGGTAATGTAGCGATGCTGTTGCTATCGCCTTCGTCTCATCTGTCACGTTGCTCCCAGGGTATGTGCAAATCATGGTCTAATCAGACTCGCAGGTTCGTATTTTCTCATATCGACCCTTATCTATACCCCTCGTACGGAGTAGATAGGCAGCTGAACGATCACACACCAAGCAAGGGTCTCGAATACTAAAACCACAGTATCAACGTATCAATTTTCGAGACTGTTTCTTCCCACAAATTTATTTGCTTTTTCGGGGAGGGTTCCCGTCTACCAATTGTAAACTCAGCCAATTACCTGAATTGACAAACTTCCACATCAGGACTTTGCTCCCTCACAAGAGACACCCGGCTCAGTACAAATACATCTTCTCATTATGAGTACGAAACCGTCGTGGTACGAGTCTGAATGATGCCCTTCTCCGAATCGCTATCTCTTCGCCCCTCAAACGAACTTTCTGCCCAAGCACTCCCACTTGCACTTGGACCTGCAGCTTCCACTCGTTCAGCTTCAATATGAGACCTTGTCTGCAGAGGGTGCATCGGTACGTCGTCAAATCGCTGGTATTTATCCTGGCGCACTCTGCTTGCGTCTCCAGTACCACCAAATGTGCGCGGAACACTGCGGCGCGACATGGAAGGGCCAGTTTTTGATCGAGGGTTGGTGCTGCCGAGGATTCGAGGTGAGATGTAGACGAGGAAGGGCTTGATAGTCGGCAGAGAAGCACATATACACGAAAGGTTGGACTCGGCCATACTGAACGACAATGTCAGTACCGACGATGAGCATAAACGGTATGAGATGGGAACACTTACATCCACACCATCACAGGTGCACCACCCCAGGTCTGATCTGCATTGTTCATCGACTTTACGAGCGTGACGAGTCTCATGATGGATGTGAAAACGGTACTATTTCCCCTTGTTATCGAGACATTCGCAACATTCGTGCTGTGCTGTGGACCGCTTACATTGCGCCAACACTAAAGATGGCGATCAAACCAATTTTTTGCCGCTTGGATATTTGCAGCGGCAGCACGACTGGCATGGGAACCGCAAGAACCATTACGTCCGTTACCGCCCCAAGAACAGCCGTTGCTTCATATACAGCAGTGCGGTTAATGCACTTGATGCCCTTCACGCCGTACTTCCACGCTCCTGAGACGGGCCGGCAAGGGAAGATGGTGGTAAAGGTGATGGCTACTGATGACCCAATGACAAAGAACGAGGCAACCCAGACCATTGCTTGAAACCATTTTTGAGGAGCGAGCCGACGGTATATGAGCAGCAGGGCCATTTTGGCGCCGCATTGGACGGGGTTGTAGAGGATCGGTATCAAGTAAGTCGCAACGTAGTAGTGTTTGAACTCGGAAAGCGGTATTTCCCAGCTATGAACTCCTATTATTCCTTGGATAAAGGCACCTGGGAGAGTCAGACGTTTAATAACCCAGGACAGAGATGCGGGCTAACAAGCTTACATAGGATCATTGTTTGCAGAGAAATTGAGAATGCCTATCCCTGTTAGCCTTCCCTGTTTGAGAGACAGACCCAATGATCTTCGCCGGCCATTCATTGTTATTCGTTTCTTCTTCTCCTGGGGTCAAGCTCACATATGCGACGAATAAGCACGCTGCCAAGTGTCAGCCAGCTAGCAATTAAGTTAACGCGGGGATCGACAAACCATCTTCGCTTCGGAAAGTTTTCTGGATGACACGTCGGACATAGGCTCTCTGAAACATGAAGAACAAGCAAATAAGGTTTCCAGCACCATAGACCCAATATGCCGCAATCTCGTCGCTTCGCTGAGGATGGTCAAAGTCGACGACGTAGCCCTCGGGAGCGGGCAGGGCAACCTTGACACCATCTATCGTTGTTGCCATCTTGAACAAAAGCAAAGAAGAGGAGTGTCTCAGTGACCGGCACGGGAGTCTGGATCTTTCATCTCCTGTCACTTGTCAACATTTGCGTCAAAATTTGAGGAGAAGGGAACCGGCATGCAACAGGACCAAACCGAACGTGTGAGCTAATAAGCAGATTAATAAACCCAGGACAAGACCTCGCTTATGCTGCCTATCGGCCCTGTCGAGATCTGGGCTGAGAACATGATTCCCCTCATCGTCAGCAAGCAACAGGGATTGGAGATGCATTTGGAAAGACTTGACACAAAGGGTTGAACAGCCAGACTCTGACTTCTGCCGGGTCAGTGATCGATTATTATTGTCATGAGCTGCTGTCGTTTGATCTATTCGCGGCAGTTTCAAGGACTTTGCCTCGAGCGGAACGCATACCCTTGGCCATCCGGGGCCTCCACCACGTTAATCCTTCGATGCACGATGCATATCAGGCCACGCGAGGTTTCTCGTTGGCCGAATATCAAGGCTGGGATCAGGCATCTTTAGATCCCGGTTTCGAAACATTGTCTAGACTCGATTATCTCGGGGAGGGGCTCCAGTGGCCCCTCCCCGGGCTTTGGAGCGACGGAGTGTCAGATGTCGCTTAGCCGAAGGGTCGGTTACGGATTGTGGGCGCTCGGCGGCGACGTTGATTTGGGAACAAGAAACGATCGGAAGATGCTGGATGGAGAATAGTTGGTGTTTCTGACACTTAGGATTGTTTGGGAAATTGGTTCGACAGATGGCAACATTGCAGTCAGGAGGTATGCTCCGCCAGGCTTCGAGAACTCGTCCATAACCCCATGCAGGTGCTGGTCGTTGTTTCTCTCGTTAACATACACGACATTTTCGTATTTATTTCACGGTATAATTCACTAAATCTCGTGCTCAATTCTACATAACATGACCCAAGTACTGCTAAGGCCACCCACCTAATTTCACCGCTCAACCTCATATCAAGAGGTAGCCGGTTTAGAGACGAGGAGGAAGGAAAAGAGACGAACAATCACGACTGAGCCGAGCAATTTCACCGTGTTTCGAACTGGCTAGATGAACTCTGTATGCGCATTTGCCACAATGATTACTCTAAGCAGTGACGATCTTTTTCTGCGAGGTTATGTTGTCGATGTCTTAACACGGCTGTAGATACAAGACTGGGCTGAACTACATATATTGATCAGACCCACGATGTCGACTCACTGAGCAACACGGGCCAAGATGAAAACTCCAGGATCGTATGTTAGATCAGCTGAAGATGTAGTTGGAATGAGCATACACCGAACTGCATTAATCGGTTCATGTAGGGATTTGACAGTTATGAGAGCGACGTCAGCGTCGCTAACTTGCCTGTCAATCCATAGAAATGTCCCCCCACAAGT
This sequence comes from Rugonectria rugulosa, assembly GCA_023509875.1. Lineage (NCBI taxonomy): Eukaryota > Fungi > Ascomycota > Sordariomycetes > Hypocreales > Nectriaceae > Rugonectria > Rugonectria rugulosa. The sequence continues at coordinate 49,882 of JALNIO010000160.1, forward strand.
CAACAGAAACAAGTGGATGGTTCTTGAATGGCTTCTCTCAGACTTCTAGAGTGATCTCATCTATCCTCGCAAGTGCTGTTCTAACTTCACGATAGCAAGAAGGGGCCAGAGTGCACCACGGTCTTGATAAACATTAGTATGAGAAGGTGCTCAAGTGTGCGGTGTATTCTAGCCTTACTTGGAAGCCTAGGTACCTAAAATTCCATACATACTACTTGGTTCTAGGTGCCTAGTCAGGTGCAACGTGCAATAAATGACTACGTCAAGTTTAACGGGAGGGGAGTCTTTGGGCAGGTCATCCTCGAATACGTCTGTGGTCCACCTCATATACCTTACCTATTTAGCTAACATATCACCTAAAAGGGTAAGTGGAGATGAGATAGCTTGATGTGGCACTTCTAACTGGTTTACATAGGGTATACCCAGTCTGCCTCAGCCGTCACCAACTCTTTTCTCCCTCTTTGTATTTGTCTGTTCGGGATCTTTTGTATACATGCATTGGCGAAGCAGTTGTTTCATTGTCAAAGAGCTCGCTTCTTTTCCCGTTTAGAAAATCTCGAGACGCCTCCCTTCCCCTAACAATCCACACATGGCCCTGTCACAGGAAGCCATTATCGCAATCGTTGCGGTCCTTGTTGCGGTCCCGCCAACCATTCTTGTCATCTTGCAAATCTGGGATCGTTGCAAAAAGAAATCACCCAGTAGCCAGATTAGTAAGTTCATTTCTCAAGATATTCCAGATCTTCATCCAACATGGAGTATAATAGGAAACAATGTAGAGCTCGGAGACATTTCCGGGGAACGCGCTCCTCGATCCTCGACTAGACCCGACTTCTTGGAAATTATTTCACGAACCTTGCGACGTGAGTGACAAGTGTGAAAATACATGTGCGGCATCATATTTAGAGAGGTAATTTCTCTTCTCGTGGCATTCCAGCCCCTTTACCGACATCGAGTGCAATAGGAACCGAGAGAGAGCTCGCCCTCGATCCTCGGCGACCCGACTCGACTCCTGCCAATTATTTCACGAACTTTACGACATGAGCGAGGAACGTGAAAATGAATATACGGAATTAGATATTTTGGGAATTGGTATGGTTATAGATATAAGCGTCTTGGATAGGTCAAAATGTAACTGGTTTCCTCGTCTTCTATAAAGTGCACATCGCCGTCAGTATTCTCGATGTACATAGAGATTTTAGTGTGAGGCACCCACTGTACCTCAAACCGTCCCGCCCCCACTAAGCTCTTTAACTGTGCGCACTTCTAGGACCTGGGTCCCTGAGTTTGCTAACTTGAGCGGAACACCATAAATAATGCCTTATAGCAGACGTGAAGTCACGATCTGTACTGGGCTTAAGAGAAGATAGCGGTAAGAGCATTCCATAATAGCGTACAGCATTTTCATTATCAAGCAGGAACATAGTCACGTGGATCAGTCCTCCTACTCACCTCTATGCTCCTGCATCCTGTCTGGCCTACATGTTGCTACTATAACGTCGCAATGTCAACTCAATACACCACCTTCAAGTCAATTCACATAGCGTTATTATGGACAACGGCAATTCAAAAGGGCAAGGCCACGAAGCAAATATATATATTCCCAGTTCGGAGAAAACAATGTATATAGAACACATAGCTCTTCGCGCAGAGACGGGTTACGCAAACACGCTAATCCAGAGCCTCCATACTCAGGTGGACTGGCATCAACGTTGGTACGGCCTGATGAAGTGGGTGGCTGTTCTGGGGATTGCAGAGATAAATACACATCACTGTCCTAGTAAAAACAGTACCAGAGCATTTACTACATCTAATCACCTTGGCAAGTTTGTGTCGCAAAAGACGAACGTTCTTGAGGGACGCCAGAAACCCTTGCGCTTCAACGCCATGTGAATACTCCCTATCCCACGACAACCTGTCCCGCGATGGTGGCGTGTGGCTGACTGGGTTATCAAACGCATCCTCAACGTGGTCCAGTAATTGGCTGAACCAGGTTAGAACTCGTGCACTTGCTGTACGCGTGGACATCTCCTTGCCGGCCTATTCCGGGCTGCAAGAAGGACGGGAAGGAGGGTTCAACATCGAAAGCGGTCGAACCCCATGCACGATATTCCTCAGGACTTCGTCAAAGATCATCCTCAGATGTTAGAAACTCAACCTAAGCTAGTACTTAGACTAATGCACGGGCGGGAAACATTGATGTTTGTGTGGGTAGCCGGTTGTGACACTTCTAATCCAGCCCTATTCGTGGTAAAGTTTTCCTACTTCAGCCTAAGGAGCACATTCCAAATTATTGGAGTTGGTTCTTCGCGCAGAGACGGGTTATGTAAACACGTGCTGCAATCCAGAGCCTCCATGTTTAAGTCTGCTCGCGTTAAGATTGGAGCTGCCTTTGTGAAGTGAGTGGCTATCCTAGAGATTACGGACATGAACTAAAATGACTTTCTACGTGGAAATTGTACTAGAGTATTAAGAAAGTCCTCGGTATACTTGTTGTTTTATTGCAAAGACCAGGCCCGACGCCAGCTACCATCTCTGCGATGTCAAATGATACCGTCCTACTATGGGAACGTCTGGCTCACTGATCGGAAGGGAACCAGCCATGGGACCTGGCTCGACGAAAGTGCAATACAGTACAGACCTGACTTGCTACATCGTTATCTGCATAACTGGAAAACGATTTAGAAACTGCCATCGCCAAACATATAACGGAGGATCTATAAATACAAGGTGTTAAGGTGAGCACCTCGAGAAACTGCCATGGGGAGGAGCATGGCACCTTTGGACATTTATGAGCCAGAGAAATCCCTGTCACATAAGAATATTAGCATAATAATCGCAGTGTGCCAGTTTACTATCGAAGCTAATGCAAGGGTTAGTCGTAGGCCTGCATGCAAAGTCATGCTATTGGTGTAGACAGACGTTGGTGATGTTGGTGTGGAGACATTGCCATAAGCATCAACTGTTCCCCCATGACTGCGTCACCTACAGGGAAATTCAGTGTATATAGAAACGTTGGTCACGGCCAGATTGAGAAATAACGTCCCGGTCTCATCGTGTTGTATTAACTTTATCCTCATCTACATCTTGATTCACTTGGAATCTCCTAGATTGTTCCCATAGCCAATTTTATCGTCAAGAAGCCCGCGTTCGTTTCTGTTCTAGGCACCGAGGCCCCCCAGCAATCCGCACATGGCACTTACACAAGATGGCATTGTCGCTCTCGCGGGAATCCTCATTGGCATCCCCTCAACCATTCTTGTCGTCTGGCAAATTTATGATCGTTGCGTAAAAGAAAAACCGTCTGGAGGTCAGATTGGTGAGCCCTCCTCTTAGTCTATTCAATGTCTTCTTCTGAACATCGAGTATAGCAGGAAGTGACGTTGAAGTCGCCCTCGACCCAACAGAACGCGAGCCTCGAATCTCCTCGACGAATACAGAGTAGATTAAGCATCTTTTGGATGATTTGGCGTACTGTGCGATATGAGCAGCGAGCGTGAATAGGTATAGGGAAATGAAATCATTTTTAGAGCTTTTGTATATGATCGTAGCTTGTTAAGATGTATCTCTTGGCAAGTAGAAATGGAATTGTTACCCCACAGAATTGAAGAGGCGGCAGGTGATGTAAGTAGTACTTAACTCCCCCTCCAACATTGATGCGTCGGGCCAGCTCCAATCCCTGTTCGGTGCGACAGATGCCGAGGGGTTCATTCAATTCCAGGGTTGTGCATTCTACGGGCAGGCATGCATTGCTGTGATCGGCGTCATCCCATCTTTGTTACGTATTACCTTGCTGTTGCGGAGGGTACAGAAAGATAAATATCCGTTAAGAGGTCGGGGCGTTCCATAGGTATTTTTGATCTCGACAAGGGTACGGATACAGTCTCAGGTATCACAGTGGATATTCTCATGTCACATAACAACTGTTGCTATAAAAGCTGATATCCTTTGTGGAACTTTTCCACGACAGCATATTATCATTTTTGTCGCGGTGTGCTCTCTGTGCCTTACGGAATACGGATTAAAATGCCATCTAACTCAGGTACCTTACGGATACTCCGTAGTATTTCCCACCCCGCTTGCCATCCCCCGAAGCCACCTCCCGATAGGGCTGGCCGTATCATCACTCCCACGAGACAGCATCCCAAGTCCCTTGCATGATACACCTCTTTGACACGGGTTTTCTCGCCACACGTCAGAGTTTGCAATATTCCGTGGCTGCCGTGTTTTGACATTCCATCATCTGACTTGCGTCTCGCTGCTGGAGCACAATGCCCCATTTCACATCATCCATCATCTTGCCGGTCCTAAGCAGTGTAGTCAGACCGAATACACCCGACGCTGGATATTACAGACAACAGCAGTTACAAAGTCAACTTTGAACATAAATAATAATCTCAGTTGGGAGAAATAGCGTCACGCAAAGCAAAGAAAAAATATCATTCTTGGTCATTAAGGTCCTGCGCTTGCCCCTCAGGCTGCCTTCCAATACCCCAACCCTCCTAAACCAGTCCTATTCGTGGCAGTATTTCTTTTTCTTACTTTCTTTTATTTCCCATCCTGTCAAATCAGTTGCGACAGGAGTTTCCATTTCATGCCTCCACATCTCCCTGTCCCCCGTCTAGACATGCGGCAAAGACGCCCAAACTCCGGCCATGATCTGCCATTGGTCCCTGATGGCCACCATGTCTCCATTCTTTACCCAAAAAATAACCCAGTCTCCGTGGACAGTTTGCTCATGGGCGTCCTGAAGTATAAATACAAAGTCCAAAAAGAGATATTGAGAAATAAATGATGTTGTATGTGTTGCAAGTTTAGTGTCCGTAGACGAATCGTTCGGAAATATCGAGGCTGCCGCTGCCTAGCTGAATGATCTTGCTGACAAGCTTGTCCTCGTTGTCCAGGGCAATAATATCATCGGCACCGCCGATGCTCTTGCCTTTAATCATGATGTTGGGGACGGTTCGTCGGCCAGTCATCCTCTCCAGCTGGTCTTGCATGTAGGTCGTCAGGGGATGCTTGTCGAGTTCGACGACAAGTGGCTCGGGGAGGATGGTGTACTTTTCGAGGAGAACACCCTTGGCGCGCTTCGAGAAGGGGCAGTACGACTTGGAAAAGATGACCACTGAACAACTGTTAGCATGAATACAGGGACGGGCCGAGCGGGGACGTACTGGGAGCCTTCTTGAGGAGGGACTTAATTTCAGCCTCAGCAAGAAGATCTTCCTTGCTCATCTCGTCTATCGACTTGGATCCCTTCTTGCTGCTTCCGGTCACGTCCTTCTCTTGACCATCGGCAGAGCTGCCCACACCAACAACCTCGCGAGGCGTGTCCGGTGGCATGCCGCCCTTCTTGTTGGCCTTGTCCTTGGCCTGCTGCTCGGCCACCTTGAGCCTCTCCTGCATCTTGGCCGACGACTCCCGGTCGTCCTTATCGACATCGCCGTCGCCGTCCTTGTCCGCAGGGAGGTGGCCGGCCTTTTGGCCCGTCTGGGAATCTATCACCGCCTTCCCAGGGGGCGGCTGGCCGTCCATGGCGTTCTTGGTCTTCTCCATAAAGTCCTGGCTGCCATGGAGGACCGTGTCGTGGCCCGACTCGAAGCCGGAGGAGTAGAAGAGGACGAAGACGAAGGTGACAATGGCTGCCAGCATGAACAGACGGACTCGGCGTGGGGACGGCATGATGTCGGGCGGGCTATTGGTGGGAAGATTGGAGGGAGGTTTCCAGGGGTCGAGGGTCTGGGAGCAAAGGGAGGGTGGCAAGCGAGGGCCTCTTGAGGGGGGAAGAGGAGGAGACGAAGCCTGGGAGGATGAAGATAACGAGTGTCCAGAGTCGGAAGAAGCTGCAGATTTTGTGTGAGAAGGCGAGTATTCGTACGGCCAGTCGAAACGAAAGCAAGTTAACGATACGCGATCAGAGCGTCGAAACTTGGGACAGCTGGACCTTTTGGTGACATGGGGCCGCTGATGGGGATGGGGACGGGGGTGGAGGGATAGGCCGCCCGCGTTTAATCACAAGGGAGGGACGCTATGCCAATAACGGCCACACATGGGCAGCATGGGGATGAGAGCGGGCCGTGCGCCGGAAGCAGTACTAGTACGTTCCCAGAGGCTTGGCTGGTTGCGATTTGAAGACGGCCACATTGGACAGCGTGGGTGAAGAGAGAGGGACATGGATCAGAGTAAGTAGAAAAATTAGTCGTTACTGTTTATTTCAATGTGTCAAATACTACCACTATACAATTATTGTCTCGTTAAATCTCTTCAAACGTCAGTTTGTTGCCCCTTTGTAATCCAGTCTCCCTCGTTGGATTGAAATAGTCGAAATATTAAAAAGAAAAATAAGTCAATGTGAACTGGTCCATTTTGCGCGTCGCCGTAAGTTGTCAAGATGGCCTCCAGAAAAAGATATTCGATGTCGATCATCTGTCGATCCCGTCTTCAAAAGTTAGTCTTTATAGCGGTTCACTTAAAAAAAAACCGAATTGGCTCAAGGACTCACAATTACTCCATCACCAGAGAATCGCCGTCTCTTCCACGATGCTGCGCTTCTCGAGCTGCTCGGCGGCTTCCCGCACGGTAGCGCTCACGGCCGGCGCTGCGGCCCTCTTGACCTTCTTGTGGCTTGCCTCGAAGAAGACGTGGGGTTTGGCCGCGGGGGCGTTTGCCTTTCTGTGATGACGGTGCATGAGCTGGGCGTGGCGGATGCTATGTCGGTGGCTGGTGGGAGCCGCGTTTAAGGCGAGGGCCCAGACGAAGAGGATGGCGAGGAGGGAGAGCTTGAAGGTGGCCATTTTGACGTGTGTGTAGTAGAGTAGAGTGAAGATACTATAGTGGGAGACGTGTTTGATGGATGAATTGATTGCTTGAGTGGTGAATTAATGGTGTCCCTCTGCCTGGTCATGGCCGACTTATAACTCAAGCCCCAGCTCTTCTTCAACGGCAGACGTCCCACTTACACACCAACCGCTCCCTTGAATGGGAATGACGATTGACGGATCCGTCGACCGTCTGCTAGCATCCCAATGTCTCAAGTCAAACCCTGGGGCTGATGGTTTTCGGGATTCACTATGAAACAGAGATGGCCTGTCTCCAGGGGCGGCTTTTGCTGCACCTGATTGCCTCCCCAGCCGTCTCTGGCAATGCGCAAGCAGCCAGCTCACTTCAGCTGCCGAGAACGACGACGTCAGACCACCCAGAAACCAGTCACTTGCGCATTCCATTGGGATGTGATAACGGTTGGTTTCAGCCATTGGAGTTTCGCAAACGTTTTCAAGCCATTTCCCTTGGACTGAATCTCTGCCTTCCCCCGTGAGCAGGAGACTGAATGCAGGTGAGACATTCAGGACGGGTCAGCCCCTCGCTACGGGGAGACTCTTGCCAAGTCCGTATGGCCAAGGGAACAAGGCAATAGACTGCCCTTTCAACTATCAAAGGGGGAATCAAGGAAATTGACAAGTTTGCTCCTTGAAAAGATGCCATGATCAGAACAAAGGTGTCCTCTTTCCACAATAAATAACCGTTTGCCACCGTTTGCGGATCTCAAGGTCGTTGAAGCCTACAGATTACAAGCTCATGTGGATCCCCGTTGATTTTTGGTGGGCGAGCTTGATGACTAAGTCATGTGTGCACCAATGAAAAAATGCCAAAAGTTAATTGATACTTTGCTCTGTAAAGTTGCCAAGTTGCATCTTAACAAAGCCTTGTCTTCTAGCTTCTTCGATGTATACGAGAGAGGTGGCCTTTGCAACCTGTGAGAAAAGATTGACTCATATTTATTTCGCTTTGCTGTTCTTTATTACCCTGTATCCCTTTATAATCCCTTTGTGACCACGAAAGCAGCCATCAGGTGCCAGGTTGCAACTCAACTCCCTTCACTGCCTTTATTGAACAGCCCTTCAGCACTATCTTGCCCTGCTATTCCACTAATTCACCTGCGAAACGGGCCCCCACCCACCAGATACAGGCTTGGGACTCCTCTATACAACGTTTTGTCAACTTTGGATGGACATATAGTCAACCCTTCAACTTCGACCTCAGAAACCATGGCTCCCTCAAGGGCAAAGTCTATAAGTTTCCCTCTCCTCATCACCCTGGTCCTGGGTCTATTGCTCTGCGTCTTTCTCGTTCCCACCCAAGCCTCTCCCTCGCCCTCCTCTTCCCCCGCCGCAGATGTCGACCTCATCTGCCACACCGACAACCCTGAGGAATGCTACCCGCGCATCTTTCAGCCAACCGACGAGTTTCAGGTCGTCCACGACGATCAGGAGATTCCCAACGGGCTCCACGTCCGCCTGGACATCAACACTGGTCTGAAAGAGGCCAAGATTAATGTCCCCGACGAGGCTGATCCCGCTTTGGACGGGTTGCCCGTGGATCAGGCTATCGTCGTCGTGGACCCCCAGGAGCCAGAAGCTCCTCCCGTTCCCAAGGGCGCACCAAAGTATGAGGCTGTGGGTAAGATCAAGGATCCAAAGCACGAGTATGAGGCAGAGCCCTTTTACCAAGCCATGAAGTTATTGAAAAGCGGCAAGGGCCACGATGACAAGGGCTTTGACGACGCCCTAGAGGGAATGGAGGAGTTGTCTCACGACATCTACTACGGTCTGAAAATCACCGAGGATCCCGCCGTGTTGAAGGCTCTCTTCTGCCTCATGGCTGACCAGGACGCCTCCCCCAACGGCGGCGTCCCTCGCGACCAGCAAGCAGCAGCCATCCTCGCGGGTGCGCTGCAAAACAACCCAACGGCGCTCAACGAAGTAGCCAAGGACTGGGCCTCCATCATGGACTTTAGGTGTCCGCAGAACAGCCGCTCCCTCGGCGAGGGATTCTACACCAGCTTCGTGCCCTCGGACGCCTCCTCCAGCAATGAGGCAAAGCACCTCAGCGCAAAGGCCAAGAGCAAGGTCGCCGCCATCAACGGCCTCATCAAGAGCGACGCCATCCGCGCAGACTTCCTCGGCAACGCGGGGATGCGCAACCTCCTCGAGGTGCTCGTCCCCGAGGGCGACGAGTGGGCCGCCGCCCAGCGCAAGGTCGGCCAGCTGGTCCTGGACAACTTTCTGGATGAGGACATGGGCGCCAAGCTGGGCCAGTGGCCTCGCGCGCCGCGGTCCAGCGACGCCGAGTGTCGCGTGGGCGAGGGCAGGACGGGCGAGGGGTGCTGGGATTACCACGTGGAGAGGATAATGAAGGCGAATAAGCGCGATAAGGGACACTGGAGTCGGGACTTGTATGACCGGTTGGTCGAGGTGCGCAGGAGCGGGAGGGTTCCGGATCGACATGAGGATTTATAGACGGGACGGGTGTCTTTGTTG